>JAPYYV010026847.1:0-11918 GCA_030522625.1 Copidosoma aretas
TAGCGCAATTTTCGAATCTAGTGGGGGGGGGGGGGGGGGGTTGGAAAAATGCCAAATAATGGAAAATAAAAGGGAAGGCACCAGCAGCAGATGGATGGGTTAATAGCGCGCAATAATGTGGCTTTTTTTTTGGATGTCGCGGTGAAAGGGAATTTTTCAGCGCTGTACCGCGTTGCGCGTCGTATTGGGGGGAGGGGGGGGGGGGAGGGTAGTTTTTCAACGCTTGTAGGGAAAAAACGTGTGGTGCGTATACGTCAATGAAATGTGCACCGGAGTTCGGTCGGAGATAGAGCATTGGTGCGATTATACTTTACTTTAGAAGTAAGTAAACAATGTCAGTAAAGATCAAAGTTTCACAGTTTTAATTTGTGAAAATTCGTCAAAATCCAAGCGTGTTGAGATAACACGTCCAAGGAATATGGTTGAAATTTCGATTTTATACAATTTATAATAGTAGTACTAGATTGAACGTTTTAGGAGTGGCCTGATCGATCAATGATCCATCTACTTTACCAGTGTTATTAAACTACATAATTTTTTTCTAAAACGATCACCAAATAATGTTTTAGAATGCAAAAGATTGATGTCGCAGATTTAACGCATTCGAAAGTATGATCATGTAATGAATGATATGATGTTTTGCATCCTGCAACTGACGCCTATTAATTTTTACCGTCCGAAGGACCCGCGGTTCGATCATTGATGAATATATTAATGAACGCGCTTCGACCGGTTTGGCAGAGCAAGAGCACAGCGATCTCTGTAAAACAAATCTTTCTTCAATCCAATTCGACCTTAAGATAGTGCGGACTCTAATAACTCAGACACCAAAATCCGAACCATAAAAAAAAATCCAACTCAGCAGAAGACATAAGTACACGAAAAGGTGGATAAGCGCGAAAAAGAGCGCCATATCGGGAATCACCGACGACTCTCGGACGACACGGCGGTGCAGTACATAAATATACGCGTGTTGTACACCACTATTCTCATGACGCAATTACGGTGGCGCGCAGACTCATTGTTCCATTAACGAGCGGAGACAAAGGGAATCCGGAATAACGGACAAATAGGCGCGTTTACGGCTATATGTACGTATGCATGTATTTTCCCCTCCGCCCCACCGATACACCTACTCCCGTGCAGTCCACACCCTGGGCTCTCGTCTCTCCACTTGTTCTTCTCTCCGACTTCTTTGCTTACATATTGTATACATACCTACCCTCCAATTAGAAGCTCCTCGGAAGGGCGGGAAGGCCCCCGCCGAGGCACGTTCGACGCGCGCGCGCCCCGCACTGCAAACACAGCGCTAATATTATGATGTATAATACACGCGGGACGGTGATTCGACGGTGACGTGCACCTATATATATATATATGAACATGTGGAGTCCGATGTGACCTGCGGAGTACAACAGCTATTCTCCTCCGTTCGAATCCTCTTGATGTTCTCGATGATGGAGCGCCTCTCTTGGATCATACACATTCATGTTGTACTCAGAAAACACGTCCTCTTCTCGAACGTTCCGAGACGAGGCTTCAGTTTTGATCCGAAGGAATGGAAGCCGACGAGCGCGATCTTTTTCCCTATTCACGAAAATTGAGCCCGAAAATAAGGGGCCGCGTGGAGCGCGATGTACTTGCTTCTTTCGGCGCTATCGCATAAGTACCACGTTCAGGTCGGACGGGTGGTTTTCCGGTTCCCCGGTGTCCCCGAGGGCGCAGTATTTTTCAATTAGCGCGCGAGGCGTGGATTGCGTGCAGTGAGGAAACTGCGCCGTTTCAAGAGCGCGTCCGCAGCGCGCGGTGATGGAGTTTTCGTTAGATCTATTGTTCGAGCATATGCTAACACGTTTATAAAGCGGAATCGGAGTTTGAAGGATGACGCTGGGATTTTTTGGATCGGGGAGTCAAAGTTGGAAGCGACACTTTGGGTTATACATTGCATAGGTTCGCCTTTGAAGTTTTGTTGAAAGGAAATTAATTTTTGTCGATCGATTTCGAGGGTATAAGGGGATGGGATCAATTAGCTGTGAGTTAGTTTCAGTAGACGAACGCGATGTGACGATACGTCTGAAGAGGACAGTTCAAAATTATTACATCGGTGTTGACGAGTGGAAATTTTTTTTGGTTTTATCTGGACTGCTCTATCGGTGCTATATAATTATTATTATTATTATTATTATTATTATTATTGTAGTTATTTTTCTCATCATAACTGCTAATACGAGTGTTACTGTAGCTGAAAACAAAAAATAAAAGCACAGTTTACGATATATAGTCTTTGAGATGCACTTTATATGAATACGGTCGTGGCGCGTTCGGTGAGAACCACTAACTGACTGTCGCTCTTCCTTAGGGTCCAAGCACCGCCGACCGCTAATTTTTTTTTCATCTTTCAAAAGATATAATTTTGAAAATGTAAGTAATTATTTTACAATGGCATTTTGAAATAACCACCAAACGATTTTTCGGTCCCTACAAAACTTTCATAGTAAAACATAAAATTGATTGTTTCTAACAAAGTAAACCTTTCATTATCTTCTAGCCCTATTTCTTCTACATATATTATGAACATATATTTTTTCTCATTGATTTGCATGGATGGATATGTCTATTAAAATAGATTCAGGTACTTTAAACGGTTAATTTCATATACATAACCGGCTACTTAATAAACCAAATAACAAAATTTAACGTTGTCGGTGCTGTGACTATTACTGCTTATACGTGTGATACTAGCCAAAAACACAAAATAAAAGCAGTTTACTATATGTAGTCCTAGATATTCAAAATATATAAATGCGGTCGCGGCGCAGTTGGTTGCGCGTTCGGTGAGAGCCTCAAATAACTATGTCTCCTAAGAAGGGTTCAAGCACCGCCGGCCGCTAATTTTTTTTTTTTTTTTTTTCTATTCACTTTTTTATCTTTTTTTTTGTTTTTTTCGTTTTTTTTTCTTTTCTAACCCCTCTATTTTTCCGTCCCCACTACACTTTCAGTCCCCACAAAACGTTTATGATAAAACTTCATAAAATGTATTACTCATCTCTTACAAGGTTAACCTTTCAAGATCTACTATTTCTTCTGTATGAAGATATATGTTTTCATTGATTCGCATGGATGGACATGTCTATTGAAATAGATTCAGGGACTTCTAATTGATAATTTCGTATACATAACCAGCTCCTTAATAATGTAAATATCTATTTTTTTCAAAATTTCTCCATCCGAGCAATGATAATTAGCGCTGATGTAAGTGTTATTAATAACTGGAACACAAAAGTACAGTTAAGATATGTAGTCCTGAGGATGTTCACGATTAACATGCGGTGGTGGCGCAGTTGGTTGCGCGTCCAGGGAACGCCTCTGATACGGTACGTACATGTGTGAGGTACCAGGACGACAGCCGCATTTTTTTTTTTTTTTTTTTTTTTTTTTTTTTTTTTTTTTTTTTTTTTTTTTTTTTTTTTTTTTTTTTTTTTTTTTTTTTTTTTTTTTTTTTTTTTTTGCTAACAAGGTACAATTTTTTAATATTTCTATACGAAGACATATTTTTTCACTGATTTGTATGAATATGTCTATTGAAATTCATACAGGTCCTTTCAATTGATAATTTCTTACACATAACCGACTCCTTAATGATACAAATAACTATCAAATTAAAAACTGCTCCGTCCATGTAATGTTATTATTAGCGCTGTGTTATTAATAACCGGAACACAAAAGTACGCTTACCATATGTAGTCCTAGGGATGAAGATGAATTAAATGCGGTCGTGACGCCGTTGGTTGCGTGTTCGGTGAGAACCCAAAATTAAACTGCCGCGCAATTGAAGTTGCAAGCACCGCCGACCGCTAATTTTTTTATTTTTTTCCGATCGATATAATTTTATGAGTAATTAATTTACAATTTAATTTTGAAATAATCATACTATTTTTCAGTCCCTAAAAAATGTTTATGATGTAACTGTATAAAATTTATCATTGCTGACAAGGCAATATGGATATGTCCATTGAAATACTCCTTGATGATCCAAATAAGTATATAATTCAAAATTACATCATCAGCGAATAGAAACAAAAAATAGTACATTACACCACTAGGGCAGAAAGTAAAAAATTGAGCGCCCGAAGGGCGCGCTTGTTTTACTTTGATGCCCGAGTCTTGTATATTATTTTTCTTGCCGAGGGCGCAAAGTGCAATTTTGGGCCCGGAGGGCCGAAAAAAATTTTCTGCCCGTGGGCGCGAAGTGGTTTCAAGGGCCCAAAGTGCGGCCTGAGGGCGAAAAGGCTCTGCTGCACTTTGGGCCCTAGGTAAGAAATAGTAGTTTTCGTCACAAAAGTGCGATCGCGACACTGTTTTTCCTACCGAGGGCGCACTAGCCTCTCAAAAACGCCCGAAGTAGGAAAATTGTATTTTTGCCGAATATTACTCATTATAATTGGTAATACAAATAATATCTAAAAATACTGTTAACCATTTGCAATACCTCTAATAGATCACAACTATATAGAATACGGTCGGGGCGCAATACTTATATGCCACAAATATCAAAACTCCCGTACAACACCACCAGCAACTGACATCATTTTCCACCTTAAAATTCCAATATCTTGAATTCCGTTCAAATTTTAACAAACCATCAAAATATTTTTCACACATTTTTCTACGATCCGTATGAAAATTGTTCGACAACTCCAAAAGCCACGAAACATTAATCACCGCCGACGTACCAAACTTCATCAAAGGCTTAAACTTTTCCATACTCGCCCGCTCCAGCGGAAAGGGGAAAAAAGGAGGGAGGAAGAAATAAGCCTGTAATCCCGATCCGAAAACGAAGAAACATATTATTGTTCATTGACGCCGACGCGCCGAGGCAGATAGGCCGCAAGACAAATGGCACCGTGATTCCCCCGCTCTCGACTCCCCGGTCCCGGTAAGTAGAATTTAAAGATCTCCCGACGGCCGCCGAGTGCAGGGAGCGAGGGCCGACCGGTTTTAAACATATTTCGGATTAAATTCGCATCTCGAACGAGATAAAAAAAAGGAAGCGGAGGGAAAAAAGCTCGCCTGTACACGCTTTACGTAAGTACACGACGGCAGGAGGAGGAGGAGGAGGAGGAGGCAAGATGGATAAGTACATGTAGCGGCAGGGGGGGGGGGGGGGGACCAAAGGGGGGGAAAAATTCCCCGCCCCGGGGGGGGGGGGCGGGGGGGGGGGGGGGGTCCCGGGGGCGTCGCGGCTTTGTTCCCGGCTATTACGCGTCCCGGCAGCCCTTAGGATATATTATTATATCTGGCCGTCTGGCGGCGCGCGCGCGCCACTCGAAAGCTGTACCTATATCACCGCGGCGTGTACACATATATATGTATATATGGACCCCTTCTTCTTTCCTACCTCTTCTCCCCCTCCTCCTGTTCACATCAGGCTTATTCTTTTCTCCTTTCATTTTCCGAGCCGTCATCTCGCGTCTTGAGGCAGCGCCAGCGAGCTGTGCAGCCCCCGGGGTCAGCTACTGCCGCTGTATAAGGTAATGGTAGATAGGGGGGGGGGCTCGTCGTATTTATTTTATTAAACCATTTGCCGAGCCTCCGGAGAAACTTTTTCAAACGCGAGTGTCGTATATGTGTATTGTGTATACTATAGAGAAGCCGCGGTCTGATTCCCTCTTATACTCTCTCCTTTTTCTCTTTTAAGTCGAGCTTCCATTACTGAGTTAGCGACTGTACGTTCGTGGATTCGGCGATGCTCTCGATTTTTCAATCGACTTCCGTATTGTATCATAAGATGTTAAATGACAAAATTTCCAAACTGGGGTATACTTCATTTTCCAACATTTAATCTTTCAATAAATAATTTATTCATGACTTTACTTTTGAATTATGCGCAATGAAATCGTTTTCTCAGCATGTTATGCATTATTAGGGCTGGTACATTTTTTTGTTGTTACTTATTACATCACTATACCTAATAAAAATGTTTCCAGCATCAATAATGCATTGTGTTTTGTAGAGAAACAAATTTACAGGAAAAAAAAATCAAAGAATTAAAAAAAAAATTGAAAACAAATTATTACGAAGTATTGTTGTAGATAGTAATAAAAAATTCCAGCAAAAACGTGTATTAAACGAAATAATTTTGCTTTTGTTTTTATGTAATTTTTTTTCCCTTCAAATGATTTTACTCGAATCTTGATGCATTTTCATAACGTAGAAAATTATTTTCTTAGTTATGGAAAAGATAAAAAATAGTTTAATAGTTGTTCTAACTATTTCAAAGGTAATACATACACACAAAGTTTTTTAGTTGATTAAAATAGTAAAATTTGTCATCGTACATAAACTTTATGATATCATTCGCGTTGCAGCCAATTTTACTCTACCTAATGTACGTAAGTATACGTTATACCAGGTACAGAGCTCACGTTCGGGATTAAATTTACTCGCGAGCGAAAATTTTTCAATAACATTTGTAACTGTCTCGGCGATTTCGCGTATTGAATTACTCCTCGCGCAGCCTGAAGTACGACCGCAAATAAAGTTCAATAAAAGTCAAGCAGTACCTTAGACGTAGGCGCGCCCGGGAACCGAGCTAAGAAGTCTGCCTCGAATTCAGGAGCTCGGGAAATTCAATTTCGCAAGACGACGAGGGCATTTTAGGCAATATTTTCTCTCCTTCTTTGCCGGGCATGATACTTCGTCTCGTAAAAAAGAATATTTGTATGGAATTTTTTTTCTTTTATTTGTTTCGACAGCACAGTGGTAATAATTTTATATTGTTTTAACAAATAAAATACAAAGAGTTTGTTGCACTTTATAATGAAATTCAAACGAGTGGACCAATTTAATAAACTAATCAATTGAAAAATTAGTTACTGAAACTATTTTGGATCGCTATCGAAACTAAAAAAAAATTATCATATAAATTACAAATGGTTCATCACCATTTTTACTATTCAATTATATAGAATAATGTATGAATTGGTTGAACGGATCTAAAAATTGATTGAACAGATATAAAAATATCAAACCAATAAATCTCTCGTGAATCGAACGAAAGTTTTCAAGAATCACTTTTTCCACCAGTGGCTGAATTCCGAGTTATCGCCTTTCGCAAGCGAATCGAAAGTTTCCAACTCCATTCCGAGCTATCTCCTTTTCCGGGTAAATTTCGAATTATCGCCTTTTTTCTCCACAGACAAATAAAAAAATATCCCATCCCGCAGACAATCTCTGTGGTCAATAAAAATGTTGAAAATCACGAGAAACGTATCTCAAACGTTAATTATCTTTCATTCCAATCAAAAGCAAGAGACGAGCGCATTAATAATAAAATCTTCCTACGTGCGTCCGAAAGTCCTTGACACATCCACTTAATCATTAATTTCCAAGAACAATTCATTTCTGCGAACTCATTACCTCGAAGCTCGCTGTATTAATTGCGCTTTAGAATCGCGTTTCTTTTTTTTTTTCTTTTGCGATGACTTGTTTCGTCCGCGTTTTTTTTTTTCCTTCAACGCAGCCACACTGGGCTACACGTATGTACCTACACGTAAAAGGTGTAATGCACAGAGCACATACAGTACCCCGACATCAGCGAGTATCGCTCGCGGCAGCTCCTTGACACTCGACTCGAGCATCAGTCAGACACAGAAGAATACTAGCCGTGGGGGAAGAGAGAGAGAGAGAGACGCAAGGGGGGGGGGGGGGCGAGAAAGAGAAAAAACGTGTGGAAGAGCCGAGGAAACTTTAATTAAACTCTATTTTAGCCGAGATTATGTCATGTTAGGCACGTTATACACCGAACGACTACCCACTCGAGTGAGCCTTTGCACGGCCCATTAAGCATGCGCGACCTTTTCCCTCTGTTCTCTTCCTCCTCCCGCGTCCTCTCTTTCTTTCCGTCTCTCTGATGAATTCGTCAAAAAGAAGTGCCGGTAATTAATACTTTATTTTGCCCCGCTGTTTCTATCCGATGTACGTATACGTATCTGCACTGTCGCGCGATTAGATCATTTTTTTCCGCGTGCGTTTTATTTTTAAATTTTGTGTCTGGATATAAATTTCTTTATTTTTGTTTAAATTTTAGTGATTATAAGAATTACGACGATGAGGATGTTGAAATATTGCGAACTTCGATTAACAGGTGTATTTGTGTAGTATTATGAAAATGTAATTATCTTGAATACTCTTTTGGATAATTGAAAAAAAATGTACTTATGTTTGCGCACCAGATTGAAATTAAAAGTACGAAAAAAGAGAAATAATTAACATGTGGTAAGAATTTTCAGTTTTTTTACAGATATTTTTTTTATAAAAATACAAACAATACGTAAGTGGTGTCTCATTGAGAATTTCATACAGCAGTCTATTTAGTTTATTTATTTTATATAATAGAATATTATACAATGGTTCTTTCTTTGCTCTTTTGTGAAAAATCTTTGTGAAAAATATAGTAATACAAATGGTAGATATTAATGAATACATTTTTAACTATTGAAATTGATTTTTCAAAGCTACATTTGTTATAAAATTTAAACTAAGGACTCTAAATTTAAAAATCAGCTTTTTCCATATGTGGGCCTATGTGATTGATTTGAGAGAATTTTTTTTCATTCCAAATAGTTAAACATTTTCTTAAATCAAGCCAACGTTTTCTTATTTCTCTGAGTATATAATATAGATTCCATACTGTACTCGAAAAAAATTCACGCAAATCAATGAAATATTTCTTTACATCAAGAAAATATTTACTGGCTTCTAAAATAAAACCGGTGAACAAATATACACGAGTTTAAAGTACAATATTACTTAGTACTAATAAATTTCATGCTACGATAGTTCCAAGTAAATATTATCTAGAAAAAAAGCGTATCCAACTTGTTTAAGATAATATTTTAATATAATATTTTTATATAATTTTACACTTTAAACAAGTTAAATATTATATTTTTTCTAGAGAATATTTATTTGGAACAAGCATGAAATTTACTTGAATCTAGTATTTTTATATTTAAATTTCTCAGAAGAATTCATGATCTATGATTTAATAAAAATGTACTAAAATGTAGTGAATTAAATGCTAATTAAAATAAATATCGATTGAACATGGTTGTTCAGAATCAAAAAAATTAGTTTACTGTATTCAAGAATTTGGTTTTTCTTTTCTGGAAAATATTTTCTTGTTTCTAGTATATTTTACTTGATTCCATGCAATTTTTTTGGCAACCTTATGATTTGGTAACTACAAGAAACATTTACTTAAAAGTAAAAAAAATTTCTCGAATCAAGCAATTGATTTCCTGATTTTAGTAAATGGAATTCAGGTAAACGGATTTTCTTGAATCAAGCAAATTTTTTTTTCAGCGTAGCCCGTACAAACTTATCCTGCCGTTTCGCACTCCAATCCACCAAAAAAGAAATTCAGCGATCGTTATTTTTTGTTTCAGACGAAATCTTTCGATTCACTGCAAAACCGCGCCCGAAATCCAAAAACATTCCCGACGCTGAAAAAAAGCCCAAAATATCCCATCGATACGCACGATACACTTTTCGCTAAAAGTCCCCCTCTGCCGCAGGTCTGGTTCCAGAACCGCCGCGCCAAGTGGCGCAAGAGCGAGCGCCTGAAGGAGGAGCAGCGCAAGCGCGAGGGCGCCAACCCCGAGCCCGGCAACCCCTCTCTGTCCTCCGGCAACCCCCAGGACCCTTCCGCCCTCAACAACAACAACAACAGCATCGAGGACGGCCCGCCGGGCTCGACGATCCAGGAGGGCCTCAGCGGCTCCCGCAGCCCCAGCACCACCTCGACCTCCGTGAGTCCCCGGCCGAGCCACGGGCCCACCCCCGGCGCCTCGGCCTCGCCCCAGCAGCGGCTCACCCCCACGCCGACGCCCCAGCAGCAGCAGCCCGAGCAGCGGGGGCCGACGACGCCGGCCGAGCCGCAGCCCGGACCGCCCGCCGAGAGGTGAGAGACGCACACACGCGGGGGGGGGGGGGGGGAGACCGGATCCCCGCGCCATTTACTTTCGCGAGCCGCGCGTAATTTATTTAAAAGCCCCCCTCCGCGTATACGCGCGCGCGCAGAGAGCCGCGTCCCTCGTGGCTTATTCAGGAGGCGCCGCCGGCTGGCCTCCTTGCGCTGCACGCGTATGTATACAACGGTACACCGGCGGCGGGCCTCTTATCTGGAAGCTGGATCTTGCCTCTTCGCTCCGGTGCGCGTGTACTGACTGGGGGGGGGGGGGGGGGGGGGGGGCGGCCGGTTTGTTTTGTCGGGGTGGGGTGGGGGGGGGGGGTGGGTGGGGGGAGCGCTTGAACTGTTTGTCGGTTTCACGGGGACGGTGATGCAGGGGTTTTTAATGCGAGTTCAGATCGGCGCTTTTCGTACTGCTGTTTCGATGTGGAGATCGTGGGTTCGATCGACTTTTTAGTTTTCAAAAATGTCGTTCGAATAGTTGCACGGGGCGCGGTTGTTTTTGGGGTTCGGGTTTACGGCGATTTATGATTATCTTGGATCGTGATGCAGGTAATTGTAACATATATTTGCAGGGTTGGTTGTATAACGCAATAATCGATTTCGATGGCTCAGTTGGTATATAAAGGTAGTCGGTACTACTCGATAGTTATGGATGTCGGGGTTCAAACTGCACCTTCCTTCATAGTTGAAAGTCAACTAAAAATTTTTATTTCTTTTTTACACACCTTTTCGTTCGTGAAGGCTTGGTGTAGTACAGAGGATACAAAAGTAATGCTGTGTTGCTGCGTTCGAATCTCAACCTTTTTTTATCTTATCGTACATGTGTATAAACTAAAGTAAGCGTTGAAGAGTGAATTTTTTACACGGCTTTGCACCCTAGGGAAAACTTTCCGCCCTTCGATCGGGCGCAAAACATCACTTTGCGCCCATGTGACAAATAAAACGAAATTTCACAGAGCAAGAAAATAGCCTAATGGTACTTGAAATGTTACATGAATATAAAATTAGTAGGCATTATTGATGGATTATTTTAAAATTTTAAATAAATATCAAGCAATTTCAAGAACTGTCGGTTTCAACAGAGGATCATGAACTTTGTCCTCTTGATAATAAACACAATATTATTAAAATCAGGCTCGAAAAGACTCTCTTACTGCTTCGCTCGGGGATAATACGACTATGGAAATTTCGTGCCCGCAGTACCCCCGATTCCCCCAGGGCGCAAAGCACGACTTTCCGCTCATCGTCCAGAAATACATATACACGAAGCACTAAAAAATGTCCCAAACGTCACCACGACTGATTCCAGCGCCCCCGGCACCGGCTTCCGCCCGGTCGAGGCCGCGACGTCGCTCTTCTTCTCCCCGCACCTGGCCGCCCAGTTCTCCCCGCCCGCGCTCTTCGGCGCCAAGCTCCAGGTCAGCTCCCCGAGCTCCCTCGCCTCGGTCGCCCCGTCGCTCTGGAGCAGCGTCGACTCCGCCTCCCGCGGCCTCGGCGTCGTCTCCAGCGTCGCCTCCGGCACCGGCGGCAGCCTCCAGGACATGCTCTCCTGGTCACCGGCCGGCTGGGCCGGCTGCGCGAGCAGCCTCTGCGGCTGCTGCGCGAAGTCCCCGACCGGGGCCACCACCGGCAGCACGCCGAGCAGCACCTGCAGCCTGAGCGAGCTGCACCGCAGCAGCAGCCTGGCGGAACTGCGGCGCAAGGCCCAGGAGCACACGACGGCCTCGGCGCTGCTGGGCGGCCTAGCGGGCTTTCCCTTCCCGCCGCTGCACCTGCCCCTGCTGCCGCCCCTGCTCGGGCTATCCCGGCGGCCCGTCGAGCACCACCACCACCACCACCATCCCGCGGGCTCGAGCGCCGTGGCGGCCGCGGCGGCCGCTGCCGCGGTCGCGGCGCACCACCTGCACCCGGGGGTCGTGCACCAGCTGCAGCAGCAGCAGCA
>JAPYYV010026868.1:0-22004 GCA_030522625.1 Copidosoma aretas
AGCGATGCCGAAACCGATCGCGGACCGATTGTATAGGTATACCTGTGTGTGTATATACGGGCGAGCGAGCGAGCAAGCGAGTGTAAAAAAGGGGGCTGCGAGACTTGAATCGCGAGTGACAGTTCTGTAATATAGACTTTGGGATACAGGGGGGTGGGAGGAGGTTCGTGACTCACGCGTTAATCGCACTGGACGCGTGCCAGGCACGTAGGGGGTTTTTTTTTTCTTTCGCGTGTGTACCCAAAGCGCGTACGTGTGTGAGTTGTTGGGAGGCTTCTGCATGCGTGGAAGAGGGAAAAGACTTACTTCCGTAAATACTTAACGATCGATGTGCACCGCACGAGTGTATGGATTCTTATTCTATTACACGCCACTTGACTCGGAGCGGACGAATCGCGCCTCGTCCGAATTTCATCATTTCTAGGAATTCTTCGTCCTTTGCTTTTCCTCCCTATTTTACGCTGTTATCAAAGATACACGGTGGTGTAAGGCTTGCAAATTTAAATTTAATCATACTAGAATACAATACATAATGTCTATAATCATCGGCGGTCCGTTGATGACACACAAGCTCCCATCATCGGAGGAAGGAAAAGAAACGGCCGCGGCTCGCCGTTACCGTTTATATAGGTTTCAACGAAATTATTACATATTACACGACACGCTTGCAGCACACGTGCGTTCGAGTTTAATCTCTGGGCATGTGTACCTATTAGCCAGCGACGGCAGCCGGGAAAATCACGAAATGGGTCTATGGCGCGCGCGAGGGCTCGAGTAAGTGTGCTGTAATTGAAACTAATAGCGGACGACGCTTGACGGGCGCGTGGGCGTTCGGAAAACGGGGCCAGAAAGTAACACTTTGATCCTTAGGAGTAATGGTATACCTGCGCTGCTTGTAAGTACATGTACATAATATTGTATACGGCGCACGGCAGGCGTCTCGCGTCGAAAGTGTGGCAATTGGCTCGCCCAGCTTGTACTGCATCAGGGGATCGACATTGGTATACATATATTGCCTGTATTCTATTTTTGACCTTAAAATACGCGTAGAAACACTGACGTTACATTGTCAGTTCATCATGGAAATACGATAGGAATAATAAACTTACGGAACAGTACGGCTGGGAGACGTAAGATCGATTCTGGGTAACAATTCAGTTACTCACCTGCAACAGAAAGAAAAGCATGGATAAAGTTTGGAGATCGAGAACATTTATTTCTATGTAGGATTCAATTTAATTTTAATTATCACAGGGATGACGCGTGGCTTTTACCGCTTTACTTTTGCACACAAAAGCTAAACGACTGCAATCGAGTCCCGAACGGAATTACCGCTCGCTCGCGGTTACGCTATCCTTTATTAATTATACACTACCTCTTTATCGCACCGACAGCTGTACACATACCTAGATGAAGGTAAGTATCAGTGCACACTTCAATGAAGTAATGAGGATACTTTATACCACGTGCGCTTAAATACAGTTTCAAGTTTGTGCAAAAGCTTCGAATTTCACGTGATGCCTGTTGCAATACGCACGAGAATAATAATAATATACGATAATATACATTACCTATGATCGTGTTCAATGAACGCGTGTGTTACGACTTTGGCGTTTCGTATGTACGATGAAAAAAAAAATCAGAAGAAAAGTCCCCCGCACCCTGCAACCGATTGCCGCATTCTTGATTGCACAAAACTTGACCTCCCAACCCCCGATATTTCTCAAAATAGATACATTCCGGGGGATTCCTCGCCTCCTTCTTTTCAACTCTAAAAGAGCGATCCTCTCTTACACACGGAGCCCCTATCGATTCACCACCACCGAGTTACAACGAGACGCGGGAGGAGCTCTGCGAGCGTCAGACAGAAGTTATCCCGAGGCGGATCGAGTGTAGAGAGAAAACGGGAGAGACGCTCGCGCTTATAGGTACATCGCGCCCGACACAAGATCGACTGGCAGGTAGGGAAATTGCGTTTCTTTTCCGATGGAAATTCAGATACCTATGAATATACATATATATCATTCTGAAATATGAAAAATATAGGTATGCATATGGCTTCCTTTCCCTCCCCACATTTTACACGCACCTAAGCTGCACCGCGAGGAAATCTCGCGTTTCTCTCCCACCGCGTGGGTGTATCATATACGTAAGTGATGTCTGCGCCCTTGGCAACTTTGTTCTCGCAACCGCGCGATGCAGATGATATCGCTTCGCCTGCGGTGTATGAGTTAATATCTCCGACTTGCGAGCGGACGAATTAAAATACGAATGCGTACATTCAGAGGTTAAGGACAAAGTGGGGCATTTTTCCAAATTCCTCCACAATCTACGGATGTGTAACGGTTAATACGCGAAAAGCGCATTTTACAAAACGGCTCATCGAACGCACCGATAGCTCACATACTCGAGCCGCTCGATCGCGCGGCCGAAGCGCGCTTGGCCCAGCCTCGAAGGGGGCGATACCTCATTATCGCGCGGCCCGAATGTGCGCGAATTCGCGCCGGAGAGCGCCAAAGGCCGGCGGAAATCCTTTGACTCGAGCCGCGCTGTGTATACTTATAGGGGGGAGGGGGGGGGGGGGGGCGAACGGTGGCGTTCGCTTTTGGGGGGGGGGGGGGGGGGGGGGGTTAGGGCGGTGGCTTTCTCTTTTTCGTGGATGTGTATGTATAAGTGTATAGTATACGTTGTGAGCTCGCGTCAGTGCGGTCCGTTCATTGACTCCAATCAATGGGAGCCGGAGATCAGAGACCGGCTCTATATACGATGGCGACGAAGATAATGGGTATTTGTATATACCCGACTCGGTGCCACTGATGTAAGGCGGATAGGAGATGAGCGCGTGCAGCAGCTGCATTCCTCCGTAGGTATTTTTATCTCTTTTCGATCTTGGCGCGTGTTTCCGTTTAGTTTTCTTTCTTTTTTTTTTTTTTTTTTTGTCATCGCGTTTGGAATTTTTCGGCGTGCATACGCGTCTATCAACAAACAGGTGGTGCAGTTATTAGTAGCCTTTTCATTCCTTCCTTTTACGCGTGAATTGAAAAAAAAGTATTTTGTACCCCATAGTGACGTATACAAGGTTTGTTAGGTAACGGCATGCGGACGACATTCATGTTACGCGCGCTCCGGTATGCCCTCGTTTTCTATTAATATGCAGCGAACCGGAAATGATGAATCGGCGAGTCGACGAACCGAGAGTGACACCCCCCCCCCTCTATCCCTTTTTTTCCATCATTCCCAAGTCGGAGAAAGAGAAGATGGAAAAAAATTTCATATAGTATTGTTCTCGGGGGTGCTGGTCTTGTTTTTCCAAGCACGCGAACCGTCAGCCGTGTATAACACACCAGAGTTATAAATCTTTGGGAAAGATTCGCGCGGTCGTTTTATTTGCTCTTTCCTCTGCAGTCCGCGAGTTCAGTACAGCCGGGCAATTCAATATAGCTGAAACTTGTTTAATTAGAGGTATGAGCCGGGAATCAAGTGTAGCCCCCCCGATACGGACCAAAGAACTTCTCCTCCAGCCGGTAACTCGCGCGCACACGTGGGCAACTTCTCCCGACTGTATTATGACAGTAGCAGTACAGTATACAGCAGTGGGAGGAAAAAAAACAGCGGAGAAAAAAGCATCACGGGATACTATACGTTCGCCCCCCCCCCCCTCCTGTTCCTCGCCGCCCGACAAACACGCCGGACACCCAAGTGGAGTGGTTTGTTCATCTCAAAATCATCCCGCGGGGGAGGAAAAATATATAAGTCGAGCAGCGAATCAAGCTCTCTGTTCGCGAAGGAAATTTTGTATCTCGCTGCTGCTGCTGCTGCGGACGGAAATCGGTATCGTACTCGCTTTCAGTGTGTCGCGCGCCGACAAAACTCTGCGGGGCTAGAGCGGAGAAGGTGCGATAGCCATGGCTATTAATAAGCGTCCCTTGTACGATTATTGTCCGGCGTGAAGTTGTTCGCTCGCTGCTTGCCCGTTTAAGATTTTTATTGTTGAAAAAACTATCGTGCGTCGATGATATAATACATCTCAGCGAAACAAGCTCCATCCGAAAAATCCCGCCAACACCCTGCACTGGGGGCCATGCCTTCTTTCTTTCATCCTCGGCGTATCATTCCGCCCACTTCCCGCAGTTGCACTCTGCACATTTATACACCTTGTACGAGTATAGGTGTGCCGTATACGAGAGTGCCATTCCGCGATGCCCATCTCTTTCCCTCGCGCGTGTCCGACTCTCGATCCTCTCGTTACCGCACGACGACGCCATCACACCGGCGTCGCGGCCGGCGTCATTATACGTATACAGTTGTACACCCTGCACTGTACCGGAGTCTGCACAGAGAGCCAGCCAGCTACATGGACGAGCGTAATTGAGTCGGCCGTCCCGTATACCCTGCACTGACTGCAACGGCTCTACTGCTACATATATATATAAATACACACCGTCGCGTCGACCCTTCCACCCCTCGTTCCATCTCTTTGGCTATTTCGTTTCGCTCTGTCCTGACGTGTTCACCCATTGCGGACACACGCGCGGATGTACAATCTATACCGACACAACTGTCCCGCTCGCACGTACATTATGCAGTCGAAAGATCGAATATATTATACGCATGCATAATTATAATATATATACCCGAGGAAAGTGCGGATCGCTAGGTCGCATCGCCGTTGACTTAATCGCGGACCATCGGGGAACGTGGAACGTCGTTGTCGTCGTCGTCGTTCGTTGACGCGGCCGTGCTTTTTTAAATATCATGTATATATATTCAACAGAACTACCGCCCATGCACGCGTATGGATATTTTACATTGCTCCCTTTCCACCAGTCATTCTGACATCGCGTGAAACACTACTGCTGCATAATATATACTGCATTATACAGCATGTGTGCAATGTTAACGGGACGATTTATATACTTTTACCTCTCGTTCACAGTAAATCTATAGAATAAGCTACTATATGTATCCAGATTCATCGAGTCGCACGATTTCGAACAGAATAAATTAATACACGGAGGCTTTGGGACGTAAAATCTTATCCTCTCACGGATTTCACAGCGCTACGAAACCAAAAGTTCTAAAGTACTTATCCGACGGATGGTAGCCGCGACATTGTACGGCATAGCAGCAGTGCTGTGTCTCCTTTCACGCTAGGATGTCGTTATTTTATATACCTGCTATGCTCAATGAGAGTCGTCGCCGCACTATACCGTCGATTCATCCTCCTTTTTTAATAGACGGGTAATAGTAGGTACACACACATACAGCAAGAAACCACTGCACCCATGTACGCGCTTCGATGATGATGATGAATCAGGTTGCCGGCTAATGAATACGCGCATCCGATTGATTATGTTAATTGTACTCGGACGGTGTAATTATCACGGAGCCCGATCCAGATTCCAGCGTCCTATGCGGTCGTACAACCCTATATATATATATATATATATATATATATATATATATGCATGTACGACGGTGATTGCCACACCGGCCGGGATGAATTTTCAGCTGCTAGTCCTTTAATTATTGTCGTACCGCTCTGTTGTGCTACGTAATGTAATTTTGATACATCCGGATAACTATAAGTTTCTGTATATGCGCGGCTCATCGCGTCCAATGATGTGATTGAACGTGATGGTACTCGAGTCTCTTTTTTTCAATTCGAATATCAACGGTTCGAGTATTCGAACAAGTCGGATTTCGGAGCTCATTCATTTTTTTTCTCATCCCAACGCGTGATGTCACAACTTGATGGACACCCGCACCCGTTGCGTGATAATAGGACGGCCTTTTTTGTCGTCCGTCTGTTCTGCGACTGCTCATAAAAGAATGAGTGGAAAGAATATCAATAAGAGAATTTGATAAGCTTCGTATTAAATGCATTCAAACTCGAGTGGTACTCCATGGAACCGTTCATACTACATAAATATACATTCTCGTGCGCGCTCCGGCGCTCCCCCCCGCCTTGCCCCATACTACTATACATACTACACATATCTAAAAGTTATAGGCATCATTACCGGAGCACATTCACACGTCGCGGGAGAACGCGGGCGATGTGCACGAGGAAGCAATTGATCGAACTAACCCAGTTTTGCGTCTCTCGATCGGCACGCCCATGCATATAGCTGCGGAAGCTCAGGAAAAGGACTTTGATGTGCGCTGAAGCCGACACGGAAGGAGTGCAGGAAAGGATGATTATTCGGCATTAGGTTCTCCGCGGGCGTGAACGGATCGGTTCATGAATACACGGAAGTAGTTTTGTACATCTTTTGTTTTTGTTTTCTGCTGCGTATCGGTATGGCATGGATAGATGTGGGTCCGATGATGCTTATTTATTGAATTATTCATACAAGAGACGAAATGGCGAAAAGATTGGTCGAACCCGGAGGAGAGGTCGGCTTCGGGGCTCAATTGAGCTTCAGTCTTGCATAACAAGAGACACGCGCCCGATGATTAAACGACGAAGCGCCAAGCTTCGTTCCGGTGCAAAATTCTCTGCTCTCCTTCCCCCTCCCCCTACAGCTCTAGAACGCATTAATTATAAACTCCAGGAGTCGCTGTGTAAGTACAGCGATGATAATAGTAATACGCACCGAATTACTCGAGCGTACAATACATTATATACAACGAAAGGAAAGGGGAGAAGAGGCGCGGGATTTATCATTTCGTCGAGATCGAACGACAAAACTGCGGCTCCCTCCTTTACGCTGTACACTATATGTATCCAAGGTATGCTGTCAATCAAAAGCGCCCGTGACTCCCTCGAAGCCGTAAGTATAATTACAGGCTTCCCGGGGAGTGGGGGAAAAGTTTAGAGCGCCGTCGTGGAAAAAGGTGCTCGCAAAGTATTGCGAAAAAAAAAGAGGGGAGTGCGGGGGAGCAGAAAGTCTTTATCGAGTTACTACGGGTAGGGGTATATAAATATACACATCTGGAGCAATTTGCCGTCGTGTCTAAAGGCTTCTAATAGCCGGTGCGCCCGTGGCACTCGACGTACATCACAAACGGGGCAGCGGTAGTAGCAGGAGGCGGAAGAAGGGTGTGTGTGTGTGGAGCACGGTTTTGTGAAAAAAAGGAAGGGAAAAGGGCTATCGCTCGAAAAATCCGAAGCTCGAGCACGAGAGTGCTGGGAAACCGTTTGCAAATGAGGAGGGTCAGCTATAAAATCGCTTGTGCTTTGGAGTCGGGCTAGCTGTATCCGATCGAAAGTCACGTTTTCTGCTACCGCGTGCGGGGGATTAGTTCGGAGAGCCAATTTAGGCGTTTCTTTTTTTTTTTTACAGGGTGATACCGAGATTTGGGTTTTTCGAGGATGACCGAAGAGGAACCGTGCATGGTTTTCAATCCACGGTCGGAAGATAAAGGGAAAACGGTCGAGGAGGGGAGTCGAAAAGTGAGCCGAGTCAGCTTGGACGCAATTGATCGGCGGCACTGTTCCGTGGGAACGTGTTGTAGGTTAAGTGCTGTATCATTTTCCTCCGTACGTGTTGAAAAATATTTTCATAATACCACGATGCGTTCGTCTGCCTGCAAGATGGATCAATTTTATCGTTCCAAACAAAAAGTACAAAAAAGAGGATCTCGTATAGAGTCTTTGTTTACTACAGAAACAAAAAACCCAAAAATGTACTCCAACGTAGAGCCCGTGTAAAGAACAGGTTGTACAGCAATAATTAAGCCCTCCAGATTTCGCGCGGAGCGCATTATTTTAATCTCTCGGCAACAGCTCCATATCCCTCCCTCCGTTCGTTAAGATAATCAACTTGCGCTCGCAAACAGGAGGAGAAAGGGAGTAGCTATATAATATATATATATATATATATATATATACGGCTTCCCGTATATTATATACACAGCTCTAAAGATGCAGCGTGTAAAATTAATTAAGCCACGCCGATCGGGAGTCGCGATACACCCGGAGGGCATATTATCCGAATCGCGTCGTCAGTATGCAGATTGCGAGGATGAAATTTTACGCCCGCGTCCGAGTATGCATCTGGGTATAGAAACGTTGGACCGTTTGTTATTCAGCGTTTCCTTTCACGAATATTGTACGAAACTTGTTCCCCGATTTTTCTTTTTCGAGCCGCTCCGAGGAGCACAAGATAACCCGAGTGTCGCATATGGCAAGGGCGATCGTAATTAATCCCGTTTCCAATTCGCTGCGGAGTACACACACACAGGCACTGCCGCTTGTAATAAACGCGCCGTTTTCTCCCCGCGGCCGCCGCCAACGCGCGGATTCATTAAAATACATTCAACTATATACACACGCGCTCAAAGCGTCCCCCCGGCTCGCGTTGCATCATCTGCCTATGCACATCACACACTTACAGGCATCCGATGCACGTTGCACTAGCTGGAAGTACTGTCCGGCGCAGAGAGTGCGACATCGAATAAATCAGTGTCCATATGCATGCGGTAATTCGTCCACACGCACGCGACGCTTACAGTTTATGTCGGATCGCGCTCCCCTTTTTTCTCCCCCCCCCCGCCCCCTTTTTCTCCCCCCCCCCCCCCCCCTGCCATTCGGTCACCGGTTTTATCCCCATTGCGAAAATTAACGCGACGTTGCGTAAAATATAGTACACGTCTGCGAGCGCGGAATATATACGCGAGGAGAGAGAAACGGACGATTATACCTACATACGCCGGCCGGCAATTATCACCGGCGGTAAATCTTTGGCTCCCATCGGAGTGCGAAGGTCCCTCGGAATCCTTGGAGCATACACATGTATATATATATATATATACACTGCACGCGCGCGTTTTGGAGGAGCAGGTGCGCCCCGGCGCGGAGGATGAAAGGCGCCTCTGTCCGAATCACCGCGCGAGCCATGGTGCGGCGGGGCAGTAAAAAAGAGGAGGAGGAGGGAGAGGAAAAGGTATGCTCGCATACATAGGAGTCGGGCGGGCCGGTTTCTATTGGGTGCGACGGGACGGGAGAGGCACTATCGGGCGAAAATTAAGGCTGCGTTTGCCAGTGGTCAATACGAATATAAGTATATGCACCTGTGTACACACACTCGGCGGGATTTTCCACGTTTGCATCGGGTTTCGCGCTCGGGAGGCTCTTACAGGAGTACGCGGCGAGTGGGACCGGTTTGTACCACTGGAGAGACCAAAAAAATTATTTCTTTGGAAGACCACGGAGAGAACGACAACGTTCTCTGTATATTTTTAATTACGAATCATCAACTGGGACTGGCACATCTATACCAACTGGTCTGTTATGGTCGGCACGATTCACAATATCACAATAGTACTAGACCGTAGAGGAACCCAAAATATTGTCGTCGCAACAGCTGTATCGGTGCACCGCCGACGGCCGTAATTTTCAGAGGGAGAAAAACAGGAGACCGGCCCAGACGGAGGAGAAAAAGGCACAGAGAAGCTAGAGAAGAAGAAGAAAAGTGAACTCAGCCGAATTCCAGTAATTTTTCCAGAAGGGCCCGACGACGCGCAGACGCGAGCGAACCTGCTGTGCGCGGCCCTTTCTCTCTCGCTCTGCGTGTGCCGTCCATTTCCCTTCCTTTGCCATTCTTTCCTCTGCTCGCGATATTTTATTTTCCACGTCCTTGCTCCGTGTCGAACTTTCCTCTCTATGGGTGTTCCTAATTTTTGTTTGCCCCGGAAAATTGTTTCGTGGCTACAGCGGTTTAAATTGCAGCGATCATCCCGATATAAACACCTCGAGTGTAACGATTATTAATTATTTCTGGTAGAGTTTAAAGATTTCAAGGGTCAAAAAACAAGCCTGGATTATAAATCTCTATCGATACAATTCTTCATACTTTCAAATGGCTATGTTTATCAACGACATTTAGTACATACCAAAAAGCCTGTGGAATCAACGCGATCAATGTATGCATGCACCAACGGTATTTGATCGATTTTTTCAACAAACCGCAACCAAAAGATAACAAACCCTACTCTTACCGAACCACCAACCACACGCCCACGCGGTGCATGCAGCAGTCCCTGCAAACAACAAACAACTGTATATGGGCGCGATGACATTATACGATATCCTCCACATCATCATCATCATCATCATCATCATCATCATCATCACCAACCACACACCATATTTATACAGACTGACTGCACACACACATCCGCAGCAACGAAAATGTGCCACTTACCGAGTCTCCGGGCACGCGGAAACGTCATTGTCGTCCTAGTTCTCGTGTCCCTTCTCTCCCCCCACCCCCCCCCCCCCCCCCCCCCCCCCCCGCCCCCCCCTCACCATCCCACCCCCCCCCCCCCCCCCCCGGCCCCCCCCCCCCCCCCCCCTGCCCCCGCCCCCCCCCACACCCCCGCTCTCTCGTCGGCCGGCCGGCGATTACGGCCAGAAGAGAGCCGCGTCGTCGACGTCGTCGCCCGTGGACGTGGAATTTTTACCGGCGCGCTCGGGGCTTTCTTTCCTTCCTCCCCTCTCCGGTCTACGTATACACGTGCTAGCTCACCGCTGGAAGGTTCATGACGAGGGTCCGCTGCAACGGCGAACGAGCGAAAGAGACGTCGCGTTAAAGGCGAGCCCGGGGGGTTAAAGAGGAACGCCGCCGCGCTCTCGTGCCCTTGTGCACAGTACTCATCGACACTGCACGCTCGATGCTTCAAGTACACAGTTCGACGTTCGGTGTTCTCCACGCGGCAGGCGGCCACGGCGTCTTTTCTCTCTCTTTTTTTCTTAGCTTACGACCAGAGCGGAGAGGCGCTCGCGACGAGCCCTTCTCTCCGGCTCCCTTTTCTTTGCCCCGCCGCCGTCGTCGTCGCAGGAGCGCAATCAACTAATGATGCCGTTTCCGCGCGCGCGTCCGCCTCCCATTCTCTCTTTTTTTTTTTTCCGACTTTTCGCGCGCTTCGGCTGGCCAGTTTCTCATGTCCTTCCGCGTCTCTGCGCAGCGTCCCCTTGCGAGCCGAGGGGCCGGATGCTCGACTCTGTAGCTCATCAGGTTGATGGGCTTATTCCGGTTCCTTTCGCTCTCTCTCTCTCTTTGCTCATCCTCTTTGTTTTTATGTACACCCCCGCGAGTGTTGCTGCCGTTGTTCGGAGTCGCGTCGTCCGCGCTGTTGTGTCTTTAGATTGGAATCGGATTTTCGGGGTCCTATCGTATCTGCGGTGGAAAAGAGAGAGTACAAGTTGGTATTTTGCAACGACAACGACCTTGTATCATAGGGTGTTATGGGCGCCTGTGGGTACATCGTGTGCTCGTATACGAATTAAGGAACAGAGCCGGGGCGGGGAATTATTATTCATGAAGCCGGGAGGGAGAAAAATCATTAGATCGCATGTATATTCAAAACGACGAAATGCGCCGGGCGGAGGATGTTGTTGTGTACCTGTACTGTTTTATAGGTGCTCTGGTTAACTTGCTAAATACGCGTGTGTGAAACTGTTTCATCGCTCAAAGCTAGGGTGAGAATCGGGCTGAGGCACGAAGAGGGGAAGGGAGGCTTTGCCGTGTTTTACGTACGGCAGCTGTTATTTTCTCATCAATTTTGAAAATTGAGTACTGGGAGATGCGGGTGTATGTTGTTGATTGAGGTGGTCTTGTCTTGATCGCTGTCGGGGATTTATTTTGGAAATAAGACGTGTTATTTTCAGGATTATTTCAGGTGATTATTTTCTTTTTTCCGAAAGGATTTTCAATGTTTCGAAATTTAAATGTATTTTTCTGTCCGTAGGTAATCGTGAAAAAGTAGGTGCTAACGATCGAAAATTTGTAGCTCAGGTGACTTTTACGAGAGCTTTGAAAAAAAAACGCACCTGCGTTTAAAGGACATAAATCTGGGGCTCGAGCTTTAAAATTACGCCAAGGAAAATGGTAACGGACAATAGTGTAACGAAAGTACAGTGTAGGATACGATGCATTTTTTGACGCGGAAAAAAAGTTTTGCCCAAAAATGGGCCATTGTCGAGAATTTCGACGAAAATTTCTCGAGTGACGTTGGAATAAAATAATCCCCTTTTATCATTTCAGTTCGCAATGTGCTTTTGTCCAATTTTTGAATGACATAACATTTTACGTCAAAAGCGAATTTCACGCGTACTTCTAGAAAGTGGCAATCGCGAGCGAAAACCAGATGGAATTATTTCGAAACTTCCCTGCTCCGATAACACTGCGATTGTATCCACTTTCGGGTGTTGAAAAAGCGCTCTAGTTTCTCGTTCTATTTGAGTAAAAAATTAGCAATCTTTGTGATCCCCAAGAAAACAGAACAAACTCAAGTACCAAGTCACAAGACCAAACTCTACCTACGAACCGCAACAATTCCACTATGCGCAATTATTCCCGAAGTAACCCGGAAAATTAATCACCGTCCCAACACGTATAGTGCGACTGACTCATCTAACTCGATGCAAAACACGTTCCTGAGCTTAATGCGCAGAATCATCAGCGTCATCATCGAGCGCGATTTTTCTCCCCAGGCCGCTAAAATGCGTTGAAATTGATAAAAATACGAGCCTGCAGCACTACATGCATATATACGTATTTATATAACCCACGCAGCAGCAGCGACGTATTAATGCACGCTGCGACGCCGCCGACAATAAATCACTCGGGTGCCGTTGACTCCCGCCGCCCGAGAGGGCCAGAGAGGAGATATCTTTACATCCTCGTATTCCATATCCATTAGGGTGTCGCCAGGATCCGCTCGCCCGCCCTCTCGTTCCCCGATTTTTTTGCGCGAATTTGCATTAAGCATCCGAGCGATTCATCTCCTTCAGTCGCAGCACCCATATCCCGGACGCTGGTCCTGCCGACCCTCCGCGGATGACGCGCCGTAATGAAAAAGTTCCGCCGGTTTTGCCCCGGCCGGGGGGGGGGGGGGGGGGGGGGGGGAAAGAGAAAAAATTAAGCATTTCCGGAAAAAAAAACCCCCCCGCCCTTCGGCGCCTCCCTTCCTTGGGGGCGGGGATCGCAGCAAAAACGCTCGGGGAGCGAGAGGGAACGTGTAAGTAAGAGGCGTTTTTTCCGTGTGTTTGCCCCCGAGCATGATTTATCGAGTCGGGCATCGAGTGTCGCGTTTTTGCTCTCCGCGTGTCTCTCTGCATATATACATACATGGATAAAAAATATATATATACTACAGTCGGGGAAAAAAAACAAACGATAATTGAAACATCTTGTACGAAAATAAAGGAAAAAAAAGGTCGATGCGCAGATAACTCGCCGTTAATTATTCCAACCTTTGACACGCTCCGGTGGCCTTATCGCTGTTTGGTGACGGATAGAATTGGAGCGCGCGCGTACAGCGGTCGTGATATATTTTTTTTTTCTGTTCTTTTTCGTCGGATCAAATAGTGCAAATAAACTTGATTCGAAAAGCTAACAGACTAAGCGTGTGTGCTGTAACGAAGAAAAAAAATCTAAAAATAGGAGTCTCCCAATACTCGAACTGTATTTTTTCGAGTAATTTTCTGACGGTGGTGGGCGAATATTTTGATCCCCTCACAGAGGCTGAAAAAATTGTGGATGATGAATACTTTTTTAGCTCGTTCGAGAAAGTTGTCAGCAATTTTAACTCGAAACCCCACAGATTTGAGTGAAAAATCGTTGGCGAAAGGCATTTTTTTTATTTTGACCCAAAGAGTATGAAAAAAAATTGATTCCCCCGTGAAAGGTAAGTACTATATGCGTGAAATTTTTTTTTCGTAATTCTGAGGGACATCCAACTGAAGTTTTTTTTAGAATCGCCCCAAAAATTTGACACCTCTGTTTCGGTGCGCCTCCCCTTCACCGACTTCCGAATTTTTTGTCAACTTACATTCCCAAAACTCGTTCGAGACACCATTGATTCTTTCGACTCGACTGGTACAATTTTGGCCCGCCCATCGTCGACGAAACAAAAAAAATCCAAACCACCATAAAGCTACCGCCGCAATAAGCGGACGCGAAAAAAAGGACCCACACAAGCGCCCACCGCCAAAACACAATGCGCGCTCGCGGCCGCTGGCAAATAAATCCAACGGCAACAGCAGCAGCGAGGAATACGCGCCCCGAAAGCCCATGCAAAACTAGGCCAATGAGGCGCGAGCGCGTGCTATAGCATTGTCCGCAGAGAGCGGAACGAATGAATGAAAACGGGAGAGCGAGAGCGGCGTTTTGTGTATACGGATCTATCTGAGCGCGGATATGTATACGCGCAGATAGCGATAGCGGAAAACCGCGTCGCGACCGCGCATATACAGTGGAGCGAAAATTTACGAAAATGATAGCCGCGCCGGGCCGGGCGTTGCTACCTACAATGGCTTTTCCGCGAGCATAAACTCGCGAATTCAATTAGATTTTAGAAGGCAGGGCCTCTGTTGTTGTTGTTGTTGTTGTTGTTGTTGCGGGGCTTATTGTGCGCCGGGAATCTCGGGGAGCGAAACGCTCGGATTAACGTTTGTAACGCTGAGCTGGCGATATTCGCGTGGATAGGGGGGCCTAATTGTTTGGTTGGAGGCATTTACCATTATATTTTTTTGCGAGATACTCTGTGGCTCAAAAGAGCACTGGATGCTTCGATGTAATTAGCAACGCGATCGAGTTTGCCGCAAGGTCTTCTAGCTGCTGATACATAGAGCCTCTGAGAAATCTTTATTTTTCGATGTCGCTCTTATCGATGACCCGATGATTATATTTTTATTAAATGCAGAGCTTTACCAAGAGCGCACGTATACATGCATACGTGCGTTGCTGTTCTATTTCATATTTCGAAATATCGTCATGCTTCAGAGCCGCGATTACGTTATGAGAGTTGCAGCGTGGAATGAGAGTTGGCGATTCTGTATGTTATTTTATTTATACACGCACGGCGCGGGCTGTTAAAGTTTGATGAACTATTGTTTGAGCCGAGGCGTCTACTATATACGCGCACCGTTTATTGATGCTCGGAACGTTTTTCTATACGAACTCGTATACCGGTGGGGAAAAGGAAAACGACTACCGATCGATCGTTCGTTCGGAAGCTCTCTGTGGGTTTATTATTGCTTGCGGTATAGTGATACACCTTTTTTTTCTAAAACAAAGTGTTACAGGTATGATAGAATGCAACGTGACAGTTCATATTTTATGAATCAGGGTAACAGAAAATAGAAACATTTAATATTAACGTTCAAAGTTCAAATTTTTTTACAAAAAAATTCCTAGAATTTTATTTTTTACGCTTGGCAGTTCACAGTTGGCGTTAAAATTTTCACGCGTGAGAAGAGAAGGACTTCCCTGGCTGAAAAAACTTTTTTGCGCTGAATGCTTGAAAGGTATAGGAGGGGAAAAAATACCTCAAATTTGAAGCTCTCACAAAACCTTTTCGTCCTTGCATTTGCAAAACTTCTAGTACACGCCACCATGTAAACGGGTAAAAAACCTTTAGAACTGTTAAATACTACAATTATTAACGTAAAAAGGTATTTTAAAACATCAGTAAACTTGCACAACTTTCAGTTGAAAAACCTGTTTGGTCGGGATGATCAATAATAATGTCAAATTACTATGCACACTTATCTTTTGAATTGAATCATCGGATGTTAATGAAAGAATTTAGGAAGGCGACGTCTACAATGAAACAAGAAAAAAAAAGCCTGATTGCTCAACTCCAAAGCTCCACAGTCAATAGGTAAATATTCATTCCTCGAAGCACCGCATATTTTGCTTCATCAACCACCGACACGTGTTTTAGCTCTTCTCTGAGGAAAAAATAATAAATAAATTTCACGTATCATACCCACACCGCGTTAACCGCTCCGCATCTCTATGTAAATAAAGCGCGCCGAATTTGCATATTCGAAAGTCAAAACATAACGCTCGTTCGAACACACCCATACGTATCACAGTTGGATACGGCTAATCGCATACATTCCATCAGAAGCATCGGAAATCCTCTCGAATTTCAAAAACGGTCCTTTCCGTGAGGGTCCGGAGAAATTAAAAGAAAGGACACCCAAGTATCATAGTCAACTCCCGAATATAGAACAAAAAAAAGAAAAAAAAAAAAAAAAAGGAAGAAAAGAAAACAAACCAAGGCAAAAAGGGAGAGAAGAAAACTTACCATGGCAAGCGATATCCTTCTTCCCAAATAAGCCGATGATCCCGAGCAAAGACAACACGGCTGGCACGCACGAGGAAGTCAAAAGACGGTCGGAGAGAAAACGAAGAACGGCCTTCAAAGAGAGAATCTTCGAATCACCGTCGGCGGCAGCTGTCTCACTGATGCTGAGCGCCGGAAGTTCCCTCTTTCTCTGCACGCGCCGTCTCCTTCGTTTCCTTCCTTTTTTTCTTTCGTTACAAGTGTTGTACGACTCCGATTTGCACTCGAAGAATTGACCGTTGAACCCCGAGTATTTGGCTCTTTTTGCTCCGAACGCGAAAACTACATATTATGATTGTGCACTTTTCCACAAGAAACGAGAGAGCGATGAAGGAACGTAATTTTTTTGAGTATTATCACCCCAAGGGGTGGGCCAAAAGCAGTGCAGCGGTCGTGTTTATTCTTCTTCACCTATCCCTCGCGCGCGCCGCGATTATATATAGCATCGCCCATATATAAGTGTACATTGTTTATATACGTGTGGGTGCTGCGCGCGCGACTGTCATGCACAAGAGCCGCATAACAAAACACAGGCCCAGCAGACGCTACAGGATCACTTTGCACGACGAAACAAACAGCTGGACGTGGTCGAACAGTTTTCTGGGGTGCACAGCTGCAGTGTGTCCGGGCGAACGAGGAGGAGGTCGGTGGCGCGACGGGCTCACCTAACCTTTAAACTTGGTCGTCGGGAGGCTACCCCGGAGCTATCTACGGCATCGTCATCGTCTTAAGCTCCTTGCACCAAGGCTAAAGCTTATTACAATTTTACTGGAGCCCCATTAACGTCAACCTTTTTGTGACAGGTTACGTGCAGCCTCTCGTAGAGACAGACCGCGGATCTTTCGTCTCCGTCTGTCTTCCTCCTCCTACTCCCACACGCAGTCTCTTGCTGTCGGACGCGGAACAGCACGCACGCCGCTGTTACATATGCTATTGGTACACATCAGGGCGACCGCACACCCCGAACATCGGCCAGTGCAATGCAGTACGCGACGACGAGGACCGCGGCGTTAACAGTTGGGGCTACGAGGTCGTTGGTACGTCGTGGAGCGCGGCTCGACGACGAATGCTGGCCGCGAGCACGGCGACGGGGTAGCCCGGCTGCATGCTGGCTGCGCGACCGGCGTCGAACTGCTGCTGCTGCCTGCTAGAGTCGAGCGGTGCGCATACACCTAGTGTACGTGTGTGCATTCACACACGCGCCGACGATGCTTCCCCAGTCCCCACCGTCGTATTTCTCGTCCCGCCGACTCTCTTCCCCTCGACGGCTGCAACGAGGATGAGTGGAGAAACGAGTCGGAAAGAGAGAGAACGACGGGCGGAAGGTTGTTGTTGTGTTGGGCAGCGGAGGAGAAGAGGCTGCTGCCGCCGATGGTGGGGATGGAGGCTCTAATGCTGGCTGTCCACTAGAAGGCTGAGATGATGTGCTGGTGCTGAATCACCTGGGAACATGACATCAGGTCTTCTCTGGTTCACAAAGTGTTATCTGAAAATTCCATAAAAATTAATTATTTTTGTTAAGATTAATTCGATGAGTTTGAGTGATTAGACCCTACGACTAATTAATACCGTATTATTATTCTTATAATAATTTGTAGCATAGGATTGTAGGATCATAACTTGACTCTGTGACTAGAATTGATGGTACAAGTAGCAGTATTAATTATGCACTACGAGCCTGCATATAAAAATATCTAAAATTATATATAATAATGCTGAATATTAAAATTATTAAAAAGTAGTAGAATCTATCGACACAACTTATTTTTCATGCACTACGTCCCAGCATATAATAATAATTAATATCTAAAATTATATCTCCGTATCTATAATGCTGAATATAATAAAAAGTAGTAGAATCCATCGATACAGCTTACTTTTCATTAAAGGGCTTAATTGAACAGTTGAGTTATCAGTAGATATATTTATAATTATGTTACTAGGTTTATAATAGTTTACCTATGTTTCAAAAAAAGTATCAAGAACATCACGGAAATTTGTAAAAGCCACCACTTGTATTCAAATAATACAAATAAATATTTTTGTAGGTATCACAGTCATCCAAATACAGTGAGCTAGACAAAAACATCACGTGTGATGCATCTTATAAACGGAGAGTTGCTTCATTCCAATAAATAATAAGTAAGTGCAAGCACCATTCAATTATAAATATCTGTATGCATATAGCTTATTTACAAAGAATCTTTCATATTTTTTTTATACATATAATAATAAATAATTTCAGGGATAAAACTATGTTGTTAAAATCTTTTTGTAAAATTATACGAAGTATCTTTGTAGTATTATTTAATTTACGTCGTTGATGCCGACAATTTTGACAAACTGATGATGAATTTACAAAAAAAAAATTTCAAGTCTAGTGTAAGACCAGCATCACATGGAGTCAGGTATAGTATAGTGGAGCAACGAAGAGGAACACTGTCTCGTACACACCCACAGTATCCCGTAGAGACTGTAGAGAGTAGAGAATGAACTGAAAAGAGAGACGTGTGCGCAGTCAACGTGATGTAATGCAGGAGAGAAAATGAGAATGTGCGTCTATGAGAGGCAGAGAAAAATATAAGTATGTGTAGGTGTGTCTGGAGCAGGGGGTGAGGCCGCAGAGAAGGGCGTAGGTGAAGCGAAAGGGGCTATCCCCCTCCGCACCTCCTATAGGTATTGCTTTTTTTCTCCACGCGCACACCCACGCACACAGCAGATTGGAGGAAAGTATACACCGGCTTGCTCACCTATTTTATAATACCAGCATCTCATGCTCGCGTTGGATCCAGAGCCTGAATAAACATGTACGCGTACCTGTAACCACGGCGCATGAATCTGTTTCTTTTCCTTCTAAGGAAGTGGAGGTATAAGTACTAAATACAGTACATGAGCAACGCGTGTGTGATTACGGGTATTATGTTTTTTAAAGTCGATTGCCTTACGCGTCTCGTTATTGTGAAAGGTAACGCGAGTGGTAGGTAATTTCTTCGCTGGTTATCGGCTGGCACACGGAGAACCTGCTGAGTATATATTTGAAGTGAGATCTCTCAAATCACGTTGTTTGTTTTTCTTTTTTTGTGTTTAAATTATATCGGGTTTCAAGATAGATTTACAGATTGATTGAGTTGGCACCTTATAAAAACCAGCTGTACAAAGGTACTTGTTTGTTGGAAAAATATTTGTACATCGAAAAAGAAATTCCTTTTACAGTTTACTCTTCTTTGATTAAAACATTGTACTCATGGTGCCAGATTAATTTTTTAAATTTTATTAGTCATTTACTTTTAATTTTCGTTTTCTGGGTTTTTCTGCCGTATTTAATTAATTAAATGCCGTGATTTCTCTTTACTTCTATAATTGCTCTTTGATCTTTTATTGCACACATGTATCTATCGAAATAGCCTGTTACGCTCAAAGAAAAAAAGTTTTACATGTGAAAAAAATTATGAGCGCGTAGATATACTTATTTAGTGGTCCACCATGATACCAAGAGTGTTGTATATACATCAAGATTTTTTTGGCTCGGCGATTGGATGGCAGCAAATGTTTCAGTTCGTGAACCACAAATGTGGATAAAGTCTATGAGTAAACATGACCAATGGAACATACAACAAACCTTGCCGCAAATTCTTCACTTGACTGCAGGTGCCAGTAGCTTGGTTTCCGTCTGATTTGTTGAGCTTGAATCTATTTACTCTTGTCTAGCGAACCTGGACTGCAGAGAGAAAAATGCCTATAAATTTTAAAAGAAAAATTCAGTGAAATATAATTAACGCTAATCTTTACCTTATCACATGTCTAAGAGTCACTGAAGTTCAGGTACACTCTGCTGTGATCAAGTCCCTAAGACAAAAAAAAAGAGTAAACATTAGATATACATCGTGGAAATATTGATTTAATTACACATGATATTATAATCAAACTTTATTTGAGAAAATCTTCAGCTTACCAATCAACACCATGAGTACTTGTGGCATCTCAACTCTTTGTTATCACTGATAATTAACAATGTTTAAACGTAAGTTTATGGTTACATACATGTAGCATCATTATAATTTCAAAATGAAAAATAAATAACAAATTTTGTATTAAGGAGGTTCAACGATTTTCTTAAAATTCAGAAAAAGCAGTGAAACTTTCAACAATGACTATTCAAAGTGTCAAGAAACTGTTAATTTTCTCAAAAACTTTCACCAAAAATTTCTTTATTGATGAAAGTTTTACTCTAAACACAAGCTCTCAAAGACAGCAATAATTTCTGGCCTATTTTTCATCAATAAAAAATTTTGTGGTAGAAAATATTTAAAAAATTCACACGATTTCCTAATACTCTGAATAGTCATTCTAGAAAGATTCATTGCTTTCTCTGCATTTTGAGAAAATCATTGAACCTTCATAAGTACTTTTGAATTCTCTTTTACTGAATTTGTCAAATTAAAAAGTTAAGAATCTGAATAATATTATGCAGCTAACACCCAATAAAAAAATTATATACAAACAACTTGGATATATTATAAATGTTTCTTACTCAGAGAACAGGTATATGACCAAATCTGCTTATTACAATCCCACAACTCTCCACTATACAACTGCTGTACGGAACATTGGGTTGAGTACTCTCGCAAGTTGTCTTGTCATCCAAGTTACAAATCTGTTAACAAAAAGCGTTGAATAAATATTTATGTACAACAATGAAAAGTAACGTCACTGTAAAATACAATAAATATTCAGAGAAAATTTCAACTGTTAGCAATCATGACCTATGCTTTCCTCGACAAACATCCAGTCTTGTTGTGAAACTTACTGTAACTTGATACCCTGGGTGCTCTGATCGTGGCCAGATCATCTTGAAAGTTTGCTTGACGACAAAATATGCAGATGTGCTGCTGGATCTGACCTCCATGTATTCTTAAAGGGCATAAACATCTACGCATAAGGAAATACACTGAATGTTTTCATAATCCTGAAGCGATTTCGAAGGATGCCACAACTTTCTTTTAAACAAGTATAAAGAAGATGAGGTAGGAAAATATTCATTCATACGTGGCTCTGATGTCTCTAGTAAGTTCCAAGCATATGAGAGTAGGGATGATGGTCCCCAGGAGATTGACCTTGTCCAAGAAGTGTATTTGTAACCTCAAAGTGCACGTATCCAAGGCGATTCCGCATGAGTTCAGTTGAGTTTATCTTGACTCACGCACTGCACTTTACGAATGAAAATGAAAGACTATAAGTAGTATACTTAACCGAACTACAATATATGCAAAAAAAACTTACATTCGCTGAACTGCGCTACGGCGTTAGCCAATTCCAGCTGACCGAAATATACCGCCGCCCACACTGACACGATGACTATATATTTGTGAAAATACCAATAGTATCTACAAACGCACTGATATCCAATGCGCCAAGATTCGATGCAAATATGTAATGTTAATCAATGACTTATAACTAGTGGAGACGAGAAAAACGAATAGTACTGTGTAGCTATATCTATATCGCTCTCGAACGCCCGTTACGCTCCAAAATTCCCAAATCACCCCCTGTATTCCATCGATGATTACTCGACAATAAATGCATCGATCGAAAAAGTGAGAGGTGCGTTTTGTTCCTCTTGCGAAGACGAATCTTTTTATGCCCCATACATGTGCGAAATCGATCGCATAAGTGGATAAAACGCGAGTTGAAAAATGATGAAAAATTTCGTTCGCTACCATAGGAATCACCCCCTCGGAGAGTCCGTTTTCTCTCGAAAAACGATTTTATGATTTCAACGAGAAATACGACTCCCTGGACCGATTTTGATGCGGTTTTCTGCTGCAATCCTCTAGAGGAGGCCTCTGGCCACGACATTCGAGCATCGGCCGACACCTGGGGAGCCCCAAGGCCCCTCGGGGACGATGCTCATGGCTCGG
>JAPYYV010026869.1:0-11873 GCA_030522625.1 Copidosoma aretas
GAAGGTACGCCAAGTCGTCGTCGAGAAGCTCCAGCAGGACACCAGAATCACCGTCCTCGGTCACGTGCAGCGAGGCGGCAACCCCTCGGCCTTCGATCGTGTCCTCGTAAGTCCGAAAATACACACTCACCGTACGGAGGAAGAGCTGTGATAAAAAACACTTTTGAACCCTCCCATTAGGGCTGTCGCATGGGTGCAGAGGCTGTGATGGCCGTGGTCGAGGCCACATCCGAGACGGAAGCCTGCGTGGTCACCCTGGACGGCAATCAAGCCGTCAGGCTGCCTCTGATGGAGTGCGTGCGTCGAACCAAGGCTGTGGCCCAGGCTATGGCCGACAAAAACTGGGACTTGGCCGTTAAACTACGTGGAAAGTGAGATGTCGATGAGACTTCTGAGTGTTTTTTTTTTAAATAAGATGAAACTGATTTGAGTGATTCCTACAGAGGCTTCGTCCGTAACTTGGAGACTTACAAGATGTTGACGCGCTTGAAGGCTCCGGCTGACATCGATCAGAGCAAGGTGAGAGACTCGCCCATTAAGGGTATTGTTTATCTTCAAACAGCAGGTTTAACGTTAAAGTGGAAGGAGGGTGTATGTATTCAGGTTACTTTATCCGTTTTAAAATATGCCACAGACTGTGAACGTATTACCAAATGTCTTAATCCACTTTCGATTGAACCTGTATGTCAATTTAACTGCGACTATCGTTGTTCATCCAAACAAAACCCCAAGTTTTAACCCTTAATCTTATACAAACACGTGTTTTCTTTGAAGTTGCTTCAGGAGGGAGGTCATCCTGTGTTGACCAAGGTAAACCAATCACTTCTTGAATCTTTTGTCTGCCACAAAATTAAAATGTTCCCAAACGAGACCTCTGTGACATTTTCCACACAAAGTACCAACACCTAGTCATCCAGATTAATACAAATCTCAGTAAATTTCCTTGTCATTAATAATGGTTTTTTTGTTCCTCTCCTACGATACAGCAATACACAATGTGCGGACAAGTAAGTTTACATCAGACATATCAAAATTGTTTCATAGAAAAACAGGAATGCCAGTGTCCTTTTTTTAATTTTTCATCACCATTTACGTGTCAACATTTATTTCAAATAATAAAGGCTTACATGTAAAATGAAAGCTCGGCTATTAAGTCAGTTGCCAAAAGCAAAGAAGCTACAGGACGCTTCAATCACATTTTTTTATTTCATTTTTAAGTGCGCTCTTGTTGTGTTGCCTAATTTTGGTTTCAGCGAGTCACATAGGGTGGTTTTATAATACAGTCCAACCCAGAAAACGCGAATGTCCATCATTGCCGATGTCTAATAAATTAGATTAGAAAGCATTACTAAAAGTGTACCTGAATATTAGTTTTCTACTATTTTAAGTTATATTACATTTATTGTTCAAATTCCAAAGCATAGTAAATTTTTATATCTCTACATCATTAGATGAGTTGACGCTCAAAAACGCTCTGTACATTATTTTTCTTATTTCCAAAATTTTACGAGGATAACGATATTTTTTAATTTATATCTCGCAACTAGGTCTGCACGCTGCTATTTTTCGCACTTCTGCAATGTTTATTTTCAGGCTAAGCGCTGGATCCTAATACAACAAATCTTCTTTATAGGATCACTACACATTGGCGGTAATGCACGTGGGCTCGCCGTCCTGTGGTATGAACGCGGCGGTACGTTCATTCGTGAGAAACTGTATCTACCGCGGTGACAAAGTACGTAAAAACTGAATTCGATGTATGCTTCTTTAAAAAGAAGAATGGCAATTGAAAAAAACTAATTGTCGCAGGTTTACGGTATAATGGACGGTATCTTGGGTCTAGCCACGGGCAAACTGAAGCAGATGGATTGGCCGTCTGTGACGGGTTGGGTAGCCCAGGGAGGTGCTTATTTGGGTACCAAGCGAGCTCCGCCAAAGGACGAACAGTTGCCCATGATAGCGCAAAAGTTGAAGGAGTTTGGAATACAGGCTCTCTTGATCATCGGTGGCTTTGAAGTATGTTTGTCGTAGATTTACAAAAGCATTTGTTCATATAGCGATACGTATTTTAACGCTGTCTTGTTTCAATTGCAAGGGCTTACAAACCGGTCTCAGCTTCTACAACGCCAGAGATCAATTCCCCGAGTTCCGCATCCCGATTGCCATGATTCCTGCCACTATCAGTAACAATGTTCCTGGAACTGAATTCTCTCTGGGTTGCGATACGGCTCTCAACGAGATCACCGAGGTACTGGATACAATATCACACTAATTATCAACTGAACACAAATTTCATGTCGACTTACGTTCTTTGTTTTTTTTTGTCTGTAAAGATCTGCGATCGCATCAGGCAGTCAGCTCAAGGTACGAAGCGCCGAGTCTTCATCATCGAAACCATGGGCGGTTATTGCGGCTACCTCGCCACGCTCTCCGGTCTGGCTGGTGGTGCCGACGCTGCCTACATCTTCGAGGAAAAATTCAACATCAAAGACCTGAACCAGGACATTATCGCCATGGCAGCCAAGATGTCCGAGGGCGTACAGCGTGGTCTGATTCTGCGCAACGAGAGCGCCAACTCGAACTATAATACCGAGTTCATGCAGAGGCTGTTCAGCGAGGAAGGCAAGGGCTTGTTCAGTTGCCGCATGAATATCATCGGGCACATGCAGCAGGGCGGCTCACCAACGCCGTTCGATCGTAACTTGGGTAAGCGGGCATTGAAATTGGAATAAATATTGTTGCGTGTGCGTGATTAAAAAACTTTATGCATGGGTGAATTTAATTAGGTACTAAGATGGGTTCTAAGGCCGTGGAATGGTTCACAAACCAGTTAAAGAAGGATACCCTACCTGATGGAACGACGGTATCAAATTCACCCGACAGTGCAGTCATGTTGGGTATCGTCAGACGTCAGTACAGATACACGCCGTTCAGTAATCTCATCGACGGCACTGACTTTGAGTAAGTCATAGTATTTATTTTATTTCCGTACCTTACTGCATGATAAGGTATAAGAATTTTTTGAACACGTCGAAACTCGCTCGAATCGTCACACGTCATCGTGTTTAGCGAAGCCGCAGTACCACTCATGAATAAACGCTACTTCTTTTTGTTGACAAAAAATTCCCATTTAAACATTTGGCCATCATCCAGAATCGTAACATTTTCTCGTTTACACCGCGCTGCTCTTGTACGTCGTATTTGCAAATGACAAGCGCGTGTGTATCCCTAAAAATAGAACTTGTTAAGGTTCTCCGCAGAGAGACGCTTCTACCGGAGCAGAACGTCAATTTGTTATTTTTTTCTTACGAGATGATGATTAATACCAAAGATGCTACAGAAGGTGTAATACGGCACAAAAAAAATCGTGCAACATATAATAAAGCAATAAAGTATTTGAAAGAAAAGATTGCAAAGAAAACAAAATTTCCACTTGTTCTTTTGCAGTCACAGAATTCCCAATTACCAGTGGTGGATGAAGCTGCGTCCGCTGCTCAAGGTGCTAGCGAAGCACGACTCAACGTACGAGGAGGAGGGTTTGTACATCACCGTTGAGGAAATGGACAAGGACAACGACGCAACTCTCGTATAAACAAGCGTCTTGCCTGTATCTCCCTCGCGTACGCCCTCAAATTTGGTATTTTTATTTTTTCCTAGCCAGTATTCCGTTTTATTTTATTTTATTTTTCCGAAATCTCTCTGTCCATAAGGCGTGTATTTTTTTGCAAGATGAACAAGAAATTACTAAATTATTTCTACATGGTAAGTGCTTTAGGAACAAAGCGAAGAATCGTGCGATAGGAAATTTGAATGACGGCTCTTCACGTACACGTACGTAGGTACAAATGTACGTTACGATGTCGTTCGAGACGAGGAGCTGGTCACTTCGTTGTCGAGACGAAACGAGCGTAAATCAATTATATAAAGTAATAGTAATAATTAATCAATTGATATTTTATGTAACATTATATTATTTAGCGCAAATTGAAAGCTAAACGAATTCAGTGACACGCGGACACTACTGCTTCGAATAGAAAAAGTAAATATTAAAACGTGTTCTGTTGCAACAAGTCGATCGCAGTAAAGATAATAAACGTAGAAAATTTTGATCAATTATGAATGTGTGCCTGCTATCCTTTGGGGAATCGTCGGCCAAATATGATGAACGAATCGTGTATTATTAATCATTAACGTTGTCAATCGGCTGTTTGTCGACCGTGCGAGTGACCTTAATTTTTTCTATACAGATATACATTATTTTACACAGATATATTTTTATACGAGATTTTTTGAAACCCCTTGGTGAATGGATAAATATATTTTCATAATTTTACTTTATCATCGATCGCGTTTGACAAGACCCAATGCATGCATCAGCAATTTTTAAACCCTTTCACATACCACGAAATACTATGATCACCAATCATTCGATCGCACGGCTGACAACGAAGTCGACCCTCGACACTGTCATGTCCTCAACAGATAAATAAATGAACTTGTAAAAGTCTCTTACGCTCATACTACACACATATACACTCCGATCCCCAAAGGATGCAACCAAAGCATCATGTGTAGATACGTACGACAGCTGGCACCGAAACAAGAATTAAAGAAATGTAAAGTCAGCTCCGAGGCTACTAGATGTATAAAAAAAAAATAGGTATCCGACAAATCGATCGAGAGCTACATCGGGTCGATCCCGATTATATTTAATTATTCATGGTGTAGAAATAAATAATTGACAGTATAATGAGGCAGGCGACCGGCATACAGAATATACCGTCATGTCGACCATCGTGGGCGCAATTTATTTTCCCAAGTGCAATCGCCATTTGCGCAAGTTATTAACGCCACGTTGATTGCGTTATTTACTCGCTGGTTGTCAGTAAGTATATGTATGATTTCCGAGCATTAAAAGTGTACAGATCGACGACGATGTTGGCTTTTTTTAGTCCCTGCTTACAGCCGGCTTCTTCGTGCTTTTGTCAACCTGACATGTCGTTTCGCTAACGGATACAAAAATCGAGCGTCAAGACTCGTGAATAATCTGAAATTCGGGTAAAACCCGTGTCGAATGCGTCGTATTTTTTTCCCTCCTGTATATTGTGGCACACGCACCGCCTTCGTTCCCTTTGTTCGCGCATACACACGTCAGTCGGCAACAATACCGGATGAACGAAAAAGAGAACACACGACAGCCGATCGCTGCGCGTAACGAAATCCTCGACGAGCTACACGCAGATTACCGAAGGATCACGCAAAGCTCGTTTGTTCGTTCGAAAAAAAATAAATAACTAAAAACACAGTAACCAACGAAGGATTCCTCGGTGTTGTCAATAACGTAAGAAATTAAATTATTACGCTGTTGACATGTCGCGATTTACTAGGTATTATTACAATAAATGTTATCCTAAACCAAATAAGTTTACCCCAAACAGAAGAGGTTACGTGCTTATATATATTTTTCGAGCGCAAAAAGCGATTCGACTAACTGGTGCGCTTATTAACGAAGGTTTTGAGGAGGTTCGTTACTCCAAGAAGATTTTGATTTGCGGTACAATAGTTTTTTTTTTTTTTTTTTTTTTTTTTTTTTTTTTTTTTTTTTTTTTTTTTTTTTTTTTTTTTTTTTTTTTTTTTTTTTTTTTTTTTTTTTTTTTTTCAAAACTTGCCTTCCTTCGTTTAGTAATTTCTGATACATTGTCAGTTTTCGTAAATATCTCTGGCATTGATAAAAAAAGAAAAAAGTCCCGTGTACCTCTAGTGAATTTTACTTTTTTTATCAATAATTACAAATAAAAATCTTTTTTCGTTCTAATGATAAACCTCCGTAAACGACGCTATACATATATATGACAAACTATGAATCCTATTAGTGTATACTAAACACTAACGCGTTACACAATAATTTAGTCAAATTTAGTTAATTTAGCGAAAATTTTTAAAATAAACGACCAACAACCTAGAAAAAAGAGAAGGGACAAAGACGAGGAGCGAGAGAGAGAGAGAGAGAGAAAAAAAAAGGACCGACTCGACCGACACCGGGGATCGATATAGGAAGCGAGACAGACGCAGGAGGCCCGTACACTGCACCCCCCAGACATTCATGTACCTGCACGAACAACCTGGGTACGCGCATATATTTTTCAATTCAATTTCCGGTGAGCCACAAAAACTCGGTGTCTATTCTTCCTCCTCTTCTTTGGCCGCCTATTTCTCTTTTTTCAACGCAGCACACTCTTCAAACGTCACCTAGTCACACATGCAGCTAACAAAATGTTCAGGGGAAAGCGAATTTTCGCTCCTCCTCCTCCTTCCGCGTATTTTTACTCCGACTGCACGAGCGTCAATGTACCGAGACGATTTTCAACTTTCGCTGGAGGAAAGTTCTTCTCGAAAGGCGACGCACCGAGCTTTTGAAAAGTCTCGGGGCTTGAATCCCGGTAGTCGGGACTTGAGAGCGAAAAAAAAAAAATTTTGTTTTCTCTCTGCTCTAATTGGAAGAACTTTTCTTCTTAAATTCAGCGTGCACATCAGAGTCGGGGAGGGAGGAGAGAGAGAAAGAGAGAGCGTGCCACTTCCTTTTTTTCTCGATTTTAAGAAAATTTGATGGAAAATTTTACTCACATCAACGCCAACGTCTGGCAGAGCGCGTATAAATATAAATAGCTGTTTGAACAAAACAAAAAAAACAAATGAAATATGTACACTGTTTTACGAGACGAGAGGATTATATATAATTAATTGACGGATGTTGCGAGAAGTAGGGCTCGGCTTGACGTCGTTGCTGCAAAGATTATGTAATATATAATATTGAGGAAAAAAAGAAGAAAATAGGAAAAAAATATAAATATAATGTTAGTTTCATGTCGTGCAAATAAATTATGTCTTGTAAAAAAATCGTATTGTTGTGTCAACTCGTTTATCAACAGTACCCAATCCTTTTGTTTTCAATTCAATGCCATGAGATTTGGTTTACTATACTTTAAAAAAATCCTTGGCTCAAACTCCATCTTGAAAGTAATGCGATTCGAGATTAAAAAGAAATTGTCGGAGCGACAAGGAAATGGCCATGCGAATATAGGGGAAAAAATAAAGTTCCCGAGAGTAAAGAAGATTTAAGTTTCGGCAGCAGTGGCGTATAGCAGAAAGCGTGTGACAAGAGCAAACCTGTACGATACGAAACTCTTGGTGGCCCAGAAAAGTAAAGAGGCGAAAGAGCGCAACGAGAAGAAAAAGAACAAGCGAGCGTAGTATAGGGGGAGGTGGAAAGGGAGCGGAGACGAAGAATCTTTCCCCGATAATCGTCACTCGCATACAAAAGAGTGTTTGACGACAATACGAGTGTACGTTATATTACATGCACTCGGGTAAAGTAAGTGCGACTCGAGCTGAATCAAACTGATCGACCTGAAAACCTTAACCGCCGAGCTCGAGCTTGGGACGAAAAACTTGCCACGATCTCTTGGGCAATAGGGTAAGTAAGGAAAAAAAGTAGAAGAAGCGACGACGTCCCGAAACGGAAGGAGCAGAGGACGACACGCGAGGGGGAAAAAAAAAAAAACAAGAGCGTTGACTTTGAAGCGGGGAGTATGAAAAATGAGGTGGCGGACGCGAAAGACGCGCCAAGCGAACTGCCGCGAGTGGTTTTTTCTTTCTGTTTTTCGTAAGAGGCCCGGTGAGGGGATGGTTTTTTTTGTTCAAGTTCCCCATGATGACGCAATTTCAACGGGATTTCGTGATGACTGGATTGTTCGACTCGTTTGATGGATTTGTCAAGCGAGGACACAGGTGTCTGGAGTGGGTGAAAATGATAAATACGAATTACGCAGAGCTGTATAATCGAAACTGCATGTTTTCCTGTCTTAAAATATTTCATTTGCCCTTTTTAAAACAATCCTATCGAGTCCGCAAAATCCCTCGATCGGACGAATTGTTCATGATCGGTACTCGAGCTCTGAAGAAAAGCCACTGTCGATATTCGCGAGGAAAAAATACGAAAGTAACAAGCAGAGAAACCGTTCTCCCCGTCAGAGCAGTGCGGAAAAAAGAAACTTGGGGAGTAAAAAGAATAAACCCAGGCTGCAGACACATCCTGTTAAAAATGTACACCAGCCGGCCGTCCTCCCCCTCGTTCGATTTCCCCGTGTGCCCGCGGAGAGGCAAAAAGGGCCGAGACGCGCGGACGCGGAAAGAAAGCCACGGGAGAGCCAAATCGAAGCTGAATCTCGAGGACGACTCCATGGGCGTGTGCCCTATCCTTTCCCCCCCCACAACAGTATACATGGCACGGAGTAAAAATAGTTCCCCGCACAGCCGACTCGATCCCTCCCCCTGTCGTGCATACTGCACCCGCGAGTCTGCGGGGAAGAGCCGCTCCGCCCGAGTTTCCGAGATTCGCTCGGAGATTCGAGGCGGTGCCGGGTGCGTTTTATTACTTTCGCCCGAGCGAGGAAACGGGGTGATTTCATTCTCCCCCGGCCTCGAGAGTCACCGCGTCAGCGTCTCATTCGTACCGGGGGGGGGGACTCTGGTGAACGCGATACCCCCGCGCGCGCGCGCGCGACGTGTTAATGATCCCGTTACCGATCGTCGTCCTCGTCGGCGAGCACCCGCGGTCACAGGACGGGGGACGGAGCTTCAATTTTCCACGCGCCAACGCGTGTTGCCGCGGACGAGTTGTTTTTGCGAGATTCCGGGGAACGCGTCGGTCGAGCATTGCTGCGATTCAGCGGCGGGGCTCGGGAGGGAAGTATGTACACGAGAGAGCGTAGGCGACGTGGTTTTGATCACGCCGGGGGAGGAAGGGCGAGGGCCATCGGGAAGATTTGCCAACTCGGCGCCGCCACAGCAGCGGAGTACTGTCGGAGGGACAAATTGAATGCGAGAGAGCCGAGGAGTGGTGGCGGAGGGTACGAGGGCTCGGGAAATTCAAGGGTTGCGCGTGCATGCGCGTGGTCATACACTCGAGGGCGATGATGGTGCGTGTGTGCGAGCAAAAATTGCGAGCGCACGCCGCGAGGAGTCGCGATGAGAGAGGGATCGCTGCCCGAGGGTGGAAGTGTACGTACAGGCATACGTACACGGGTGCGGGAACGTCGATTTTGAGTGGGTTGTTTTTTCTCTGTTGCTCTGCGTAAAAGGAGTGGGGGAATATTGTTTGTTTTTCTCGGTAAATACATGTATATCTATTGAAATCAAATCCAGTGCCGCAGGATTGCGAGTCGAGTGCGCTGCAAACTGAGTTATCGAGCATGCATACCATTCAAAATATTTAATTTCATCCGCGACGCGAGAGCTTGGAAATGCATTTCATGCGTTTGTCAAGTTATATTTTGCACCCTCTTTTTATTTCTCCCTACTGTTCTCACTTTTTTCATTGAACAAAGTCAATTCGAAACTCAACAGCCACTGCAAATTTGTTTTCGTTCGGTTTGATAAGCTCTTATTTTCTTCCTCTGCTCGAAAGCAGTTACAGACAGCCGATCCTGAAAGACCGTCCAAGATTTCACTCACATTTTTTTATTATTTACCTGTTTTTCAAATGCTCACGTAAAATTATTTTAGCGTGAATGCGATATCAGCAGTAATTATACTAATATTAATTCGGCTACTAATAAACAACGAAACGAAAAACGACAAATGTTTAATAGAACATAAAAAGGGCATCGTACCATCGTACGCCTAATCGGTTTAGTACATAAATACACAGGCGCACTAATGCACGTGTAATTCGCTATTATTGGGCCATTATGCAGCATGGAACAAGTTGTAATTGCAAGATCTATACATGCATACGTACGAAGGTATCGTATAACAGGCAAATGGCACGTGTAAATCAAAAGTTACAATTTGCCGTGTTGTATACAATACTATATATCCGCATACATATGCAATGAGCCGTAGCGAGGAATTGATACGTTGCATACGATTAGGTACACGGATGTATGTATGAATGTATGTGCATACACCACACATGCATATAGAGATGTTTGTACTTACATACGTAAACATGAATATGTGCATGCCGTATTAAATTGTATTTCGGGTGGCTGTATGTTGTGCATTAGTTTCACACGTTGATCGCACGAAGACAAGTAAATACTGAATGAATTTATTTCGAATTCGTTGGGTGAATAATTTTTTTGATCACCCTTTTGGAAACAAAAGCGGAGAAGAGACGTGTACAGATGGCAAAGTACAGATGGTGAAAAAGTACAGAGGCGGACGAAAAAAAAACAATTAAAAATAACGCCAGAGACTTAGATATAGATCAACAAAAAACAAGAGAATGGAGGGACAAAGACGGAGAGTCACTGTAGGAATCGAGAGGCATTTTCGTGACAAGTGACGAAGATTGTGTTCTCGATTATTCGCGCGATCATGGGAAGAGCTTGCAGGGGATGCGAAGCTCCGCTGGCATGTATATAATATAAATTGTACGTGACACCAATAATATACGCAAGCACGTACTCTCGCGTAACGTAAGTATAATATACATATACATATAAAAGAATAGCAGGACCATAATAGGAAGAGCACCACCAAAATGCTAGATCCACCAATATACATCGTCATCATCCACGGGGTACTTGTCGTAGGTAAGTGATAATAACATCTCAGTCGAACGTACAAACTCGACACGCTATGGTGCACCAAATAATATACAAACAGTCGTATGGATATGCACTGAGAGACCAATTTGTTCACTATGAACATGATACGTTAATGAATTGAGTTGATACATCAATAGTTAACATATTATCTTTATTGTAACAAATTGGTCTCTCAGTGTAGGTGTGTGTGCGCGTACATGGTACATCAAACCATAGGACAGCTGTAGAGTGGGCGTGGTAGGCTGCAGTCGGCCCAGCCTGATATGAATACGCACCCAAACGAAAGCTCTCGGTGTGCTCTCTACACGTACACGTATCGAGGCCCGTACACAACACCACACGCTGCACGGCCAAACACCGGAACGAGAGGGACTGCGAGCTTGCAGCCGCGCGGAGCGACGGGGGGGGAAAGGGAGCTCGCGCAAGCGCGCCCGCTCGCCCAGCCTCCCCCCCGGGGTGTCTTGTACGCACACGTATATAGTCTAACACCGCGCGCGCGCTCCCGCGCCCTCCCGGCAGCGGCGCGCACGCAGTGCCCGTCGTCGGCCGTAGCGGCCAGTTCGACCCGGACGCTCGTGCGCGCACCCTACCTTCCGTAATACGCCCGCGCGACCTGTGACCGCCGACGCCAGGTCCGCGACTGGCCGCGCGCGCGGCGCGATTGGTGCGAGAAAAATTGGGAGGACGAAAACCCGGGAGCAACGCCGAACGCAAATCACCGGATCCTCGTTCGAGGGAAATGGGGAAAAAAAAAGAAACGCAGCGCGTGCTTCGTGCGTAATATGGATAGGTCTGCCCGACGTGTATCGTACGCGCGGCGAGGGTGCACGACGGCGGGAGGGGGATGCCGTGCGCGCGCGACGGCGGATAGATAGATCGGGGGGGGGGGGGGGGGGCCGTGTGGGGGTTACGAGGCCAGCGGGCCCGCAGCCCCTTTCCCCCTCCCCGCAACAAACCTTGCGTGTATTCAGCGGGCCAGCAGCCGCTTTCTCCCTTCGCGTACATAACTTTGCGTGTATTCGTGCAGTGTATATGCATGTATACCCAAACCCGCGCAGGGGTGTTGCCGAACGGGCGGGCGCTCCTATACAGACGCTTGTCGTACGCGCCTGTTCCGCGCCGCGTCTGTATTCTGTGCTTATAACTTGCGCGCACGGGCTGTGACCGATGCGACTCGGGGGTGTCCTGTGTACGCGCTTGCCCGGTTGGCTCGGTACACGGCGAGCGGCGTAAGATCTTCGGGAGGAGCGAGGGGGAAAC
>JAPYYV010026882.1:0-12617 GCA_030522625.1 Copidosoma aretas
GTTGTTAATAATGTGGGGACTGGCCAGTTGTAGCGGCGACTTTCGGCTTTCGGAAATTGTCCTTTTTAGGTATAAGCTGATGGGCTTTGATTTTCATACAGTAGCACGGAATGACAGACGGATTCACTTATGTATTTTTAGAAGACACACACATGCTCAGTGTTTTCTATGCTTTACAAAATGATATTATGTATGCTAGTGGATTATTATTTTGTATGTGTCTCCCCACCATTTCATTGATTTTTCATATTTTACGGCTCGTGTGCCAGCCGTGTGAGCTGATTTGGTCAATCTAGCAGTGACTACTGGATTGAAAGGTGCTCCTGCGAAGCCGTTGCTCCTCCAGCCCAACAACATACAATCGACAAACTTATTCGACCGATCAGTAATCTCTCCGTCCATTTGGAGACGTCTCATTGAATTTGTGTCCTGCTTTTCGTATCATCAGGTTCTTGATCGATCTCATAGTCCACTTTTGCAACACATAGTAAGTAGTTATTTTTGTTTTTGTTGTTACTCTTTATCTGCAGCACCGTAGTTAGTTTTAGTGTTTTTATATCGATAGTTATACAAATTTATTGCATAATTCTTTTAAATTCATTGTTTCTTCTGTACTGACATTGTTTGCGTATTATTTTGCTTGAATTAAAGACTATTTAAATTCACAAGTACATATGCTTCATAAATATTCTTCTTTAAATTATTGTACAGAATTGGAGACTAACAAATATTAGATTTGATATGCTTTTGTAAAAATATTAAATCCAAGGTTACTTTTTCTACCAGTTGCTATTGTTGTATAAAAGCTGATCGATTTTCAAACGTAAGCCGTCAAGATTAGTATTCGATTAAAGGACAATTTTAGATTCCGCTATTCAGTTTGTGCGATTAAGCTACTATTAATTTGACTAAGTATTATTGCCTTGATGTTTGACTCCGTTTCTTTGCTTGGCGCTAATAGAGCTAAGAGAACAAGTATTTACAAAGAAGCACTATTGGGGTGAACCAATTTTAATTTGATTTCCTACATAGTTCGATCTCTTGAACAGTTGAAACAGCTTTACTTTCTATTTTGTATAATTTTTCTACGCTATATCGTTTGTATCTATGAAAAAAATACTAGGATCGTTGTCTCATCATCCTATCACAATTGGAGGAAACATGAGAAAAATATGATTTTATGAAGTATAGAATCGAAATTTCCCTGAAATGGGACCTGTTAGTAAATATTTTTTACTCTTAACTTTACTTGAAAAAAAAAAGAAATCGCTTTTTTTTCTGTTAATTTATTATTTTTGTCCTTCAATGACTCTAAAAAGAAACATAATGTTGATGCAATCCATTCTGGAGTCTGAGAAGCATCGCAATTTACTAAAGCATTGCAAGACTCAAGACAAGACTATAATTTTAATAAGTTTTCAAGACCAATACAATGTCAAGACTGCAGTCTTGCATTTGTCTTGAAAAGTCTTGTTTGTTCATGAGGAGGACGGAGTAAAATCTTGATAGGATAAAAAGCACGCCTATAAACTTGATACGTAAAAGAAATGTCACAACTTATTTCAAATTACACCTGTTCATTACTGATTGCGAAAGGCGATACGAGATATTCTCGGAAATAAGAAATACGGAGCTGTTTAAGTAAATACATGCAACTGTCAGGCTTCAATGTACAAGAAAATATAGAGATAATCAGTGAACAGAGGTTCAAGTGAATTCTTAGTTTTCCGTGAGCCGTTAAACAGTAAGCCCATGTTTTCATTTTCCATCACAAGAAAACTAATATTATTGGTCTAACATGTCCAAAAAACGTAAGCGAGATGACGAATGCTCTATCGTTCAAAGTTCGTCCAGAGTAAAAAGTAGTGGTAGTCAGGATGTAGTTACGGATACAATAAATCCTAGTGTTTCTGATAATATTACAGTGATGGCTAGATATATATTGAGCGTGCAAGCTACGTCGGTATCAATTGAGGACTCTTTTCTCAATGTTCTCTCATTATGTCAAACAAGAGAACTTCTTTAAAAGATGATACATTTCGAGCCTTAAATTGTTTGTATTCGTGGAGTAAGAGTAATTTGAGAGATCAAATGTTTGATTTGAATTTATCTGAAATGATGTAAAAAATTTTGTATGATGTGAACTTTTGTTTAAATAATAAAATAATACATACATTCAGGGTAAAAAAGTCGAAAACTCTTATTTGTGTAGAGTTATTTCGACGTACATATATCATTATGTTTCTTATGATTGAAAAAAATTTAATAAATTAATCCCGGAAATCAAAACTTTTCTTGATCTTGTCTTGGTATCGTCTTGATTTCAAGACAATACCAAGACAAGGCTCAGATTATTACAGATTTTCAAGACCAAGTCAAGACTGGCCCTAAGTCTTGGTCTTGTCTTGTCTTGCAACGCTCTACAATTTACGTACTTACAAATATAAAAATGAAAAAAGGTTTTTACAAAGTTTTTAATACCTCAAATATCCGAATTATTAGACGAAAGAAATGCTTTTTTCAACATTTTGCATTATTTTCACATCAGCTCCGAATATTATTATCATTTTTCAGAAATCATACTCAAAGTTCATTAAAGCCTATTGACAAGTACACTTTCAGACTGTAAAGAAATACTTGAGTCTGAATAAAAACTTCAACATACCGTGATCACGTTCATTCATTGCTTATGCATTTCAAACCATTTTTTTTCATAGTCTACAGCAACAAATAGAGTGAAAATGATCCCTGATATTTTTCCCTTTTGAGTTAATGGTTTTCCAATAATAAATAAGCAATACTGAAACTGATTTAAATCATACTGGATTTTTGTACCTTTATAATGACTTCTGTCTTTTGTACATAATCTTTTCTGGTCGTGAGAGTTGCGACACGGTAGTTGATCTGTTTAGGCCAAGGGAGAAAAATTATTTGATAAGAAATCAAAGACAGATTCCAGGAACTAATACGCAGCGTAATTATGTCTATCATTCCGTTTTGTCTCAACTCAGAAGGTTTTGGAACTCACTTCTAAGTGAGTTTTGTGATGCTCAATCAATTTATGAGCTTAAGAGGCAACTTAATGACGTTGTTCGTCGGTATGAAGTTCTTTGCTAACTCAAATCAGCCAGTTGACTTTTCTACTAAATAAATAAATAATAAATATTTATAAACTACATTTAAGACCTCATAAATTCTGTATTCAAAAACTATCAACTTTAAAGAAAACATAAATATACATTTTCTTTTTCTTATTTTACTTAAATAAGAAAAAATATTTTCGAAACGAAGATTTGATGTTTATAATTTTCGTTATATTACAAAGGCTAGTTAATTCTGAGTCATCTCTAACTAAGGAAATCGTAAGGTTCCCATTTTATATGAGAAAAAAATTTTGTCTTATTCTTCGTGAAAAAAAAAGAATATGCTTTCGGAAATTTTTCTACGAAGTTAAAAGTTTTTGAATAAACAATCGGGATTTGATGGTTTTTTAATAAAAAATCTCGGAAAATTTAGAAGCATAGATTGAAAATTTTGCTTGGTACTTATTTGAAAACTTTAAACTTTAGAAAAAAATTTCAAAAAACATATTTAATCTATTTGATTATGTAGATTAAGATAAAAAAATCTTTAACATCCATGATCAATCAAACCAATAAATGAAACCGATTATGTTATTTTATATCAGTAGTATGATAGTTAAATCGAATTCTATCGCGGTATATTGCAGTCGTTCATCCGATCCAACTATCTTTTTTCAGTATGAAAGTGTACTTGTGAATAGGCCATAATGAACTATCAATATTATTTCCAAAAAATATTGACAATACTTGAAGGACATTGTGAAAATATTGCAAAACGTCAAAAAAATCATTGATTTCGGCTAATACATCTACTTTTTGAGGTATTTTTAACTTTAGGAGAAGCTTTTTCCATTTTTATAATTTTCAGTACATATATTGAAAAGCTTTTCAGACCCAAGAACGGATTGCATCAACTTGATTTTTTTTTTCTAGAATAATTCAAAGGCAAAAATAAGAAAATAACAGAAAAAATCGATTTTTAAACCTTTTTTTCATGCTAGGTTGGAAGTAAAAATTATTTACCCACAGGTCCCATTATTGGTCCAATGACTTGTTTAGATGCATAAAAATTTTAGAGAACCATACGCACAGTTTTCGGAAAAGTCGGAAAAAAATGGGTCACTCTAGTGCAGGGAGTGGCTAGTACATGTGCCTATTTTGTTCTTGATATTTCTCGGTGGATTGTAACGATTGATTGCCGAACAATGACAAGTCGTTATTTCTTGCGTGTCGCTACGTGTAAGAGCACCTACGCTTATTTTTATAACACGATACACACACACGAGCGAGCATCAGTTACGAGAGAACGAGACCCATAACCTGCAGCGTCATTTATTAATGCGAAATCTAATTTTGCTCTTTCGAAAACAGTAATTTTGACTTTTTAATTTTTTTAAAAGAGATATATTTGAAAATTATTCATTTGAAAAAGATCTTAATAACTACCGTTCATAGAGAGTAATTTTGTAATTTTACTATACTTTGAAGAGAATAATTTTGAGGAATTACTTTTTCAAGTCAACATTCATCGACTGCTTGACCTGCCTCGGCTACGCCTACGTAGACCGTTGAGGTAGTGCTGTGTGGGTAGTAGTGTATGGGGGTGCGGGTGGGCTCTAAAAAATAAGAAACGTTGTTTTCGTCAAAACACGGAGAAAACCATTGAATTTGTGGGGAGTTTTCAGTGATGGGGGTGTAAGGGGGGGGGGGTGGCTCTAGAATAGTTTTGACCCACACAACTATGTAAATTTTTTTTTTATCATTATAATGCTATCAATCAAACGTCTTACACTGCAAAACAATCGTTATGCACTAAATCAAACAGTGCAAATTTTTAACTTATTCAGCAAGTTTATAGTGACTTATTTCATTAGTCAATATACACTTCTTAAACAGTAAAAAAAAAACACTTTTTTTGGAGAAAAATATTCTTTCTTCATTTTTGCCATTAAAACTTTTACTACTTAAGATTTTATTTTTTACTAAAAATATAAAAACAATAAATATGTCAATGGAGATTCGTCCATTTCATCATTACATATGAAATCACTTGTTCAATTAATGATTATTTGTTTAAAAAAAAATCAATGACTAATAATTCATTTCACGTTTGTTATTTACAATTAAATTTTGAATAAATCATGAAATTGACTACATTGATTCATAATATGTAATTGGTAATATAATTTATCAATTAATTTTTACTATTACTGGTAAATGTTTTATTTTGTTCAACACAATTTATTATACCGTGTTTATAAATTATGTGCTGTAATTGAAAATACTTTTTACAAAATTTTGCCCCAGCGAGAATCGGGCCCCCCAAACCTGCCACGGCGGAGTCCAACGCCGTAAGGCCTACGCAGTGAAATTGGCATAAAGTACACATACAAGAATAGCATTGTTTAGTATATATTTCACTACGTAGGCCTGTAACTACTGACCCAAAGCAATTAATGTAAACAAATGTAGAAAACGCACGTATTATGTATATTACTTGCATCACCTTTACAGATTAAACTATAGAATTGCACTGATTCCGCAATGAACAGCGAAATAGTCAAATTTTAACTTATTTTTTTCCAGTAAAATAAAGTGTATTTTACGAACAAGAAATTTGTTTACTGATTCCTCAGTTGTGTTTTACTGCTTTATGAATGCATTGTAATTTACTTATTTGATGAATAAAAATTTAACTGATTCAACTTTAGAGCACTAGGACTGAACTCCTGCACACGTTGTCCGTAACGGAAGCAAACCTCTAGGCACACGGCAAGACTCGAACCAAGTCCAACCCCTTGTGCCCGTACACTACTTGATTCCGAAGATCGACAAAACTGCAACTTTATCGCTGCGCCACTGTGCCGGTAAAGATACGTCTATGTGTCCTGGGAAATACATTCGGAGGGACACATGAAGACGGCATTTTCTACCGTTATTTCTCTTCTCCTTTTTTCCTCTTTATTCTATCATTGTTTTTCTTGTTTGCGTACGCGACCAAGACTCATGGAAAAACTCCACAACTGTGTGCATGTGTGTGTTTGCATTTGGTAAAAGCAGTAGTAGAAACACCAATAGGTCAGACAAGGGAAGTGCCTAGCTCCGGGGAAACAAGGACTTATCGATGATGGTGATAATAATACTGATAATAGTAGTAATAACAGTAACAATGTTGATAATACCAATAATAATAATAATAATAATAATAATAATAATAATAATAATAATAATAATAAAGACCGCAAAGAAGTGAAACTGTCGCCGAGATTGGACACCGGTCGTCCCATTTCATCGATCTCGCACCGGATGCGTGTTGTAAATAAACGGGGGCACTGGTCAGTTGTGAAGGTGACCTTTGGCTTTCGGAAATTGTCCTTTTTAGGTGTGCGCTGATGGGCTTGGATTTTCATACAGTAGCACGGAATGACAGACCGATTCACTAATGTATTTTTAGGGGACACACACATGCTCAGTGTTTTCTATGCTTTATAAGATGATATTATGTGTGCTAGTGGATTTCTATTTTGGATGTGTTTCCCCACTCTATTGACCTTCCATATTTTACGGCTCGTGTGCCAGCCGTGTGCGCTGCTTCATCAGGTTCTTCATCGATCTCATTGTCTGCTCTTGCAACACATAGTAAGTCGTTATTCTTGTTTTTGTTGTTACTCTTCATCTGCAGCACCGTAGATTGTTTTAGTGTTTTTATATCGATAGTTGTACACTTTCATTAGTAATTCGCTTAAATTCATTCTTTTATTGCTACTAAAATTTTTTATAATATTAATGGAGTTCTCGCTTGGATATTCGTGAAACATTTCGAATCAAAACGTTATTATTAAGCTCATTAATAATAACATTTTGAAAATTTTTTACTACTATTTTGCTTGCATCAAAGATGATTCGAATTAACAATTGCATCTTTTTTTGACGATAATATAAAATTTTCGTACAGATTGAGAGACTAATGAATAAAAGGTTCTGAATGATTTTGAAAAAATATAAAATCCAAAATTACCTTTCCTACCTCGGGCGTTTTTCGAGACCCTTGGACGTTTACTGCGCCCTCGGTATGAAAAGTAGGATCTGCCACTTATGCGCTATTCTACCAGGGCAAACTTTGGACTCTCGGGCCCTCTTCGTAGGTTCCTCTCGGCCCGCAAATAGCTCCGGCGGCGATGGCGTTTATGTGACGAAATGCCGTTTTCGTCACAAACGTGCATCTCTCCAGGGCGGTCCCTGGGCCCGAGGGCGCTTGCAAAGCAACGCCCAAGGGACCGTTGGGACCGCCCTGGTTAGATGCACATGAGTGGAGAATGCTATTTTTTTTACCAAGGGCGCACCAGCCTCTCAAAAACGCCCGAAGTAGGAAAATGACCTTTTAACAAAAGGAAAACTAATAATAAGTTTGATCTGCGAAGATTCAACATTCTTAGTAATCACTGGTACATTTATACAGTGGCAATAAAATTTTTTTTTCAATAAATCATTCGTCTTGTTCTCAAAGTAATGAAATCAAAATCTACAAAAAGTCAAGCTTTGTTTTCCTTTTGATGTAGAATACTGTTACCATTCTGTGTATTTGTCGTACAATAACAAAATCAAACTACGTAATTTGTAGGCACGACTGCTTTGCAGGAGTGCCTTATATTTTTACTAGAGCGAAAAGTGTAACCATCTGTAAAATGAGTATTTTAATGAAACAAATTTTGATCCTAATATAAGTGTAATCCGAAGTGGTCCTATGGTGTATGTAATAAACCCTGTGCGTACGTAATCAAGTTTCCAGACTAACTCAAGTAATTATCATCTGATTGACCTCAAATTTGGTAGATACCTTCGTCTTCAACATAGAACGTGATGGTTCTAAAATCAGAGAAGTTCCGTCAAACTAAAAAAAAATCCCAGCACTTTCTGTAGAGCTTCGAGGGCAAAGAATCTCTTTTTTCGTTTTAACATTGCAAATTAACATTTTAAGCTAGGGTGTTCTGAAAAAAAGTTGTAGATCTCAATGGAATACAACTTTTGTCTGTAGTACACTTTTCTCTAGCAAGTCAATTAAATGCCCAAGGTCGCATAAATAACTGAGAATAACTTCTAAAACCGTTGTTCACCCGTAACAAGAAGAAATTGACATTTTACAACTAAGTGTTAAATACAAAAGTTGTAGGTCGTAAAAAAATACAACTATCTTGTACTTTACTTTTTAATCTACAATCTCATTCTGACGCTTTAAACAACGAAAATCATTTTTAATTGTCCAATAAATCGTTTTGTGATACCCAAATTTTTTGTTTGACAGTTTAGGCCAAAATGTTAAGTACATAAGTTGTAAAACTAAAAAAAATACACTTTTTTTGTACTCAAAGTTTTTTCCTAAAGTATTGTTATAATGATTTAAAAGACTGCAATTGATTTGAACTGGCTAAAAAATCGTTAGCCGACGTGCCTTACATGCAAAGACTCAGATTTTGGAATAAATTTATTGTTTGTTACTTTTGGTTTGACCTATGAGTAAAAAACTTGCAAAATTTGAAAAAAATATATCTGTTTACCTGAATTTTTTAACTTTGCGAATCATCCACTTAAAAACCATCAATTTAAGAGATACTTAGAATACTCAGAAACTTTTTTTTTATCAGGGCCCAAAAAGCAATAGCGTTTTTTCCTATTGAAAATACTCATATGTACCTTTTTTTATTTGCTACTTTTGTGAATCAACATGTGGTTAAATGCTTACTAACAAGTACTTATGCATTAATGTTGGTATGTAAGCATATAATTCACGTCAGAACATGTCTGGTATCACAATTATATGCTTGCAGTCGCTGTACCTCATAAATCATTAAAGAAAAGGCAGGTATAACATGAAATCAGCTAATATACAAAATTGCCTATTTTTCATCTCTAAATAGAAAACGGGAAGAAATTTTCCTTATTACTATATTTCCTTCTGTCTTTCTTTACATATTCTGAAAATGTAAAAATATGAAGCAGTAACTTAATTGGCATGTTAACGTTGACTTGTGTGGTTGATTCCATAAGGCGTAGCGTTATCCAGCCGATTCAAGCCACTGCAAAGAAGAATGGTGAAAATCGTTTGATACCGGAGGACGTGTACACACTGAGGGTTGATTCCCTAGGATTTGTTTGCGAATTGCATATATCTTGGCGATGTAGCTTACTGGCTTATACGAAAGTTACTGAGTATATGGATTGACACTTTCGTATTTTTGTGACAATTATTCGGCAAGTTCGTATCCTGGTTATTGGATTATTACTAAGTTTAATTAACTGGATAGTGCATAGAGGGTCACGTAAAGAAGTTTTTAAAAATATTTAACTATTTACTGTTGATCAGTTATATGCAATCGTTGGTACGTCAGTGAGTTTTTGAAGTGAACATTTTTGAATTACTTGTATTTTCGGGCATGCATCACACATCATTCATAGTTAATAAATAACTGAAACATCTTATCAGTCATTTTATCAATAGTTTATGCATTACAAAACAGAGAAAATTAAACAAATAAAAAGAGTAGAGCACCTTTTATAGTCTTTTAAGATGCTGAATGAGAAAACCACTGTAAAAAAAGTGCTCCTATACATGACTACTGCGAGGTGGAAAAGGAAAATCATGTAATAGGTTTTATCTTAGAAAATGAAAACGAAATATGAAAAAAATTTATTATTAATCCTTTGAAAAGTTAGTAAATACAAGAGAATTTATTTTAAATTCTTTTAAAATTATTAAAATAGAATAAAGTGATATAAAAAGACTTGAACAGTCAAGGAACCAAAGACTTAAGACCGATTATAATATGATAGTACAAAACTTGAATGTATAATTAAGAAAAAACCGCTGCCAATCTATTGGCACAAAGCTTCCTTATTCACATGTTTTACATATTTTTTACACACACACACTCATCAAATTTTTTTGTCGAACCCAAAAAACTTTACTATTTAGAAAATTTTGTGATTTTCACTATTATCTACCACAAAATATTTTAGCGTTTAGTTGAGAAAAAAATTATTTTTAAAAATTTCTGCGATTTTACAAAATCGACAAAATCAAAAAGAAAAAAAAATCAAATCGATAAATCTTAACTTCATTTTTCAGGAGTGACACGTATACAAACATAGCCTTGTTAGATCGTAATCAGTTAAAGGAATCCTGAGATATAACGGATTTCACACATACACACACACACATGAACGCACACACAGACATAATTTTTGCAAAAATAGAGTATATCGATTCTTAACTTCACGTAACGAATTTGTAACGTGTTATCTCGACATTTGATTTTTCGTCTATGACAAAGCTTCCTCTATAAGGAAGCGATTGTCAAAACTTTTGCCAAACTAAAATTAAAGAAAATGTTTGCCAAACTTCCAGAAAATTTCCTAAAAATGAAAGTTTTAGGATAGAGATAAAATAAAATTAATGAGGGTGTGTCTAAAATCGCTACCAATTTATAAGCACAAATCTTCGTTATTCACAAGATCTACTTATTATTTACACACACCCTCATCAGTTTTATCTTTTTTCTTCATCTAAAAACTTTATTTCATGGAAAATTTCATGATCTTTTAGATTTTTTGCCAAAAAATATTCTAAAACAACGATTCAAACCGAAAAAATCAATTTTTTAAATTAATCGAGTTTCTAAAATCGATAAAATTATACTTAAACAAAACGATTCGATAAAAATAATTTATTTCTAGCGGTGATAGGAATCCAAAAATAAACAAAAAAAAGCCCCGTTGTATCAAAATCGGTTAAGGGAATCCTGAGATACAACTGATTACACACATGCACATACACACATACACAACCGGACATTTTATAAAAATAGCGTAATTCGATTCTAAACTTCATAAAATATATGTATATCATGTTATATGGAAATATAATTTTTCGTTTATAACAAAGCTTTCTCTGTAAGAAAGCAATTACCAAAACTTTTGCCAAACTGAACTCAAAGAAAAGTTTTGCCAAACTTACATACAAATACGCGCAGTACCTTCATATTTTCTGGAAGTAGGGCCGTAACGCGGGAAGAGGGGAGGCGGGCTTACGTCGCATTCAAACGAGTCAAGTGCATACAGGGCCACGCTGATTAATGTGCGCGTCATTGTTTTTCTCTTCGTGGCCTTATGTCATCGATTTTGCACTGGATGCGTGTTGTTAATAATGTGGGCTCTGGTCAGCTGTGGCGGTGACTTCCGGCTTTCAGAAATTGACCTTTTTAGGTGCTAGGCTTGCCATGCGCGCTTTGCGCGCGCTTTTCCAATATTTTTCAACGCCAAAAGAATTATTTTTCTTTAATTCGTATAATATACCATTGACTATTTTCAATTTATTTTAATCAGTCCGTAAAATGTAAGAAAAAAGCCTTTTATGACAGGAGTTTATTGTTGTTTATATTGGTGATGAACAACAACACACATATATAAGCTTATAAGGTAAAAAAATATTAATTTGATTTGCTCAATAGTTTCATCTCCTAAAGCATTGAAACAGCTTCATTTTAAACGAACAATTTTCGTTTATTCTTCGACGTTTTTTCATTGAAGAAAATCTTTAATGTTTTTACTTTAATCCGTGAGATCTCACAAAACCCTCCGAGTGATCTCGATGATTTAGGGCTGAAAATGTTTCTTTTTATATCCTTAGATTGGTTTACAAAAAGATAAGTTTTAAGAAAAGACAGTCTTTTCCGCTTTCAGCTGCTACTTGCAGCCAAAATTTTGGTGGCATGTAAGCTCAATGATAAGTATCGTTATATTTTTTTCATACCTTTAAATACATTTATTCCAATACTCGCTGCCTAACGATTTGTCGCGAAATTTCTTGCTCAAATAAGAGTCCTCAGGCATCACGTCACAAATAGGCGCACTTATTCTTTTGGTTTCCCATCCAGTCGTAGATAGAAGGTGTTTCCGATATCTTTTAAGATATCTGAGCAATCAATAACTTTTGACGGTTTATTTCAACAACATTCTTTGCCAAAATGCATTTGGACGTGTTACTTTTACAAAGTCTCGCTGAAGACTAACTACGTTTAATTGTTGTTTGTAAGGCAAAATATATGGTTGTCATAGTGACGATAAGATTCGCTTTTCAATAAAAGTACATCTTGACCAATGTCTGTGAGTGATTCGAATCACCCACTCCGTGGCTCTCCTCAATTTCCCAACTTCTGTTCTCAGGGGCGTCGCGTCGTTTGTATATGGTACTGTGGGTAGTTCTACCCACCCGAATCTTAGACAACCTGACCATCTTTTTTTTCTTTTTGCTTTTAGTTGAGGACCCGAGGTAAAGACTTAATAAATTAAAGATAAAGGTTATGAAGGAAATATATTTATTTACATTTAAGTACAGCAAACACAGATTTCCGCTTAGAATTTTTCGATATAAATTCATTAACTAATGCATTTAAATCCAGCTCATCGGTCAACTGGCTGTAAACGTGCAGTATAACTATGGAATTTAATCGGTCTTGCGACATTGTTGTGCGTAAATAA
>JAPYYV010026883.1:0-10365 GCA_030522625.1 Copidosoma aretas
ATGGAACTCGCTTAAGAATCACAAAATTATTTAAGTATAATATAGAAGCAGAAATAATTACAGGAGATGAACAAGGAAATAAAGTGTTTATTCCTAGAAAAACTTTAAATACTGGAAACACTTCATCACTATCCTTTATATTATACAGAAAACAATTTCCGTTTACTTTAGCATTTTCCATGACTATTAATAAATCACTAGGCCAAAGTTTCGATCCCATAGGATCGTATTTAGCTAAACAATTTTTTTCTCATAGACAATTGTACGTCGCGTTATCTAGATGTAAAAATTCTCAAAATATATTTATTCAAAATGAATCTACAGATTAAGACCAAATTGAAAATATTGTATGGAAAGAACTATTTGATTGGTAGAATAAATTTGTTTGTTAGTTTAACATTTCTTGATACAAAAACATCAAATAAAAAAATTATAATTAATTTCCATCACTTGAAAGCTGTAATTTTATTTTCAAACAACAATAAACAACATTTTACGATAAAAAGACTAATTTTACATTTTTCTTATAGAATATACTTGGATAAAATTAAATACGGAATTAGAGTACGTATAATTACTTTATGATATAAGTTTAATCCTTTTTTAATAACAAATCAATAACTTAAATACACTTTGTTTCTTTTTCTTTAGCGAGAGTGATTCATATAAATGTCAAAAATGTAGTTTGAAATTTACTTCTGAGGACGACTTAAATTTACGTATGCAAACACATTCGAAACTATATCACAAATGTGATATTTGTAAAATTGTTACCATTACATACAAAAATTACGTTCGCAACATAAGGGAGCATAAATCTAAAAAAAAATTTAAGTGTACAAAATGCGACAAAATTTATAAAAGACACTACCATCTTACGAGGCATATGACATTACATCAAGATAACTCAAATAAGAAAATTTGTAATGTATGTGGAAAAAGTTTTTCACGCAACGATAATGTGTTAAGACATTTTTGCGAAGATGTAACAAAAATAACGAGAGATAATTTTTATAAAATATATTTATTGTTGTTCTTGTCTATATCGCCTTGACAAAAATTAAAAGTGAAATAGCACTGAGGGAAGCGAAAAAAAGTAAAAGAAGAAGAGAGCAGTAAGTGACGCTAAAACGAATGCAACCACACAAAGGACAAAAATTAAAATATTTACCTGAGAGAGAGATGATGGGGCGGTGAGGGGGAGCTGAGGGGGAGAGGTGGGGACGGGAGAGTGGGAACTGTAGAGATCTTGGGGATCGAGGGGGAGGGAGGGGCAGGGAGGGGGAGATTTCATCGGTTTAAAAACAAGGTAAAAATGAACGATTTTTAACGTTTTTTAAGGGGGAGGGATAGGGATGGCTAAGGGGGTGGGAGGGGGGGAGAGGGAGGTAAATGTCGCTAAATATCCATAGAACTATATACTATAGGAAGATATATATGTATATATTAGGGTGTCCGTTATTTACCGATTTTGACTTTTTGATCATATATCCTCTGGAATCCCTTTGTTGCATCCTGAAATGATAATCCTTACCCTAAAAACCCGAAAATTTGAGTTTAAACACGTGACCGTAGACGCAATCTATTTCTCATTTAAATAGCATAGGATTTTCAAACTTCAACCTTGTTTGATTTTTCGGACCACTTTAAGTATTTTTTCATAATTTTTAAATCATTTCATTGAATGACATGTCACTTTGATTTTATCAATTAAAAATTAATTTGACTTCAGCAATTTGAAAAAATTTCCTACTCTGGATTTCTTGTTCTTTGAAGGCTTCGAAGGCCAAAATCTAACTCTTTCAACATGCTCAGACTAAGCTGGAAAAAATCAAGAAATCAAGTCCAAGTGATACGTAATTTAATGGTGTGATTTGAAAATCCAGAAAAAATACTTAAAGTGGTCAAAAAAATCAATCAAGGTTAAAGTTTGAAAATCCCATGCTATTTAAATAGGAAATAAAATTGCGTCTAGAGGCGCGTGTTAAATTCAAAATTTTCGGGTTTTCAGGGTATGCATTATTATTTTAGGGTACAACGAAGAGATTCCAGGAGGTATATGATCAAAAAGTCAAAATCGGTAAATAACGGACACTCTAATATATATATGTAGTTGAGTGTGACAAGTCATATTATTTCCTATTTTTTTTAAACTAATAAGTGTTGTATGACGAAGTTGACCCTGCAATTTTAAATTATAGCTTGCTTCTTTTTTTTTGTGTTATATATTAGCAATAAATGATGCCAAAGAGAATACATTATTGTAATATCTTCTTGAGTGTCTAAAATTTTTATCATGTAGAATAGAGTTTTTTGAAGATTTGTCAAATTCACTCTATGGAGGTAAAATAATTTTTTCTTTAATTAGTTGATTTCAGATAAATTTTTTGAATAGGAGAACTTTAATGACTAACATGGTGATGATCTTGATCTTGCTACAAAGTAAAATTGAATTAGTTGCAGATAATAACTTGGTTAAAAAGGAGCACATTTATTAATAAAATTATTTTACGTTTCGTCGATGCTATGTTGACCTCTTCAGAAATTTTTACAGATTAACTGCAATGTATTTTTTAACGTTTAACTGCTTTTTACATAATATGGTGTTACTGCATTGTGGTCGCTATTTATTAGCTATGATTTCTGTTAAAAAATGTTATCTCCGTGATGTTGATGGGGGCGTGCTATCTGTGGAAATTTCTGAATAGATCGATATTAGCATCGAAGAAACGTGAAAGAATTCTATTAATAAATGTGCTCTTTTTCCACCAAGTTTTTAATAATACCCAATTCGTATTCATTAATGTTACTTACCATTAGTTCGTATTTAATTTTTTTATTTGGTATCTAAGTGTTCGACAAATATTCATTTTTAAGTTTTGAATATTTTGTATTAGTACCTTCAGAATTACATGGTTTTGTAAATAGTTTGAATTTTGTGTTTCGTATATTATTTTCTAACACGCATTCGAAAATGTTCGGTTTTTTTTTAATTTCATTTTTTATTTTGATATTGTTGTAATCAACTTTATGATAATAACAAGAATTTATATTATAAGATTATAATGTAAAATTTTACTATGATGGTGGACCTGAACCACAATTTAAATTCCCATGAATAACTTTCTCATACATGTTATAAATATCAATAATACTTCTAAGTTCAATTTCTGAGCTATTATTTGTTTTTTTACTCGTGTACGTATAATAATCGAAACTATTTTTAATGGATTTTGTAACACCAATTGTTGGAAATAAAATCTTGGAATATATTCTATTTCTTAATATTGTTTTGAACAACTTGTAAACGAATCTTCATATACTGGTTTTGACATCCGTATAAAAAAAAGGAAAATATCTAAAGAAACTATTTCCATCTCATATTATTTTCGTTTTTTGATAATGACAATGTTTCTTTGTTTTTACTTCAATAATTTTTTTATTATTTTCGTCAATTTTGTTTTTTTCTTGAGATTCTTTTGTTCGTTGTTCTCTGATAATATTATTTTCAATGTATTTATTTACTTCCTTAGAAAGTCCTTTAAATTCCTTCACATTTTTCTTTACGTCGAAATTATTAAAATCAAGTATATTATAATGACTAGAATTAATATTACCAGATAATAATAGAATTAAATTATCATCGCTCAACTAATTACCAAAATAAAAAAAATAAGACAGCGCCCAAATGATTGTGAATATTAGTATACTGTGTAACGGATGAAGAAATTAATAAAAAAGCTAAAAATATATGTATTTTCTATACTCATCATACGTTGATTTAAATCAACATTCAGAGCATGATTTCACATTTAGTGAGTTATTAGGAAAGGTTAAACTGAAGGTATAAATGACGGTTGTAACCGAAACATTGTATCCAAGTATTTCAAAAAGTTTTGCCACTAGCTACCCAATCACTATTACCTAAGTCAAGAACTACTCGAAAAAAAATCAGAAATTAAACCCTACTCCCTGACTCACTACTAAACTCTTACGTTTTCTGTCGAAAATAGCAGAAGTAAACCGAAAAAAAGTTATTTTTAATTTTGTAAATAATTAATATAGAAATTTCCTATAGCTCATTTTTTAAAGGTATAAGTATTCTGGCGTAGAGGGTTAGCGCGCGGAGCGCGCAGGGGGGTAGAACCCTCCATCTTATATTCACTCCAAACAGAATTAAGCCTAAAAGTAAGGTGCAAATATGATATTTTTATACATATTCTCATTGTTACTCTGACCCACAACGCCCCCTCTCGCCTCCATGTCCCCCCACATGGCCCCTCCACAGACCCTCTACGGCCGTCCCCACGACCCCTCTTTCCACCCATAATACAACGTAAAAATGTGTTGTTCTTTGCGTGTTTTTAACAGTTGGGCCCCTACAGACCTCTTAACCCCCCCCCCCCCCCCCCCCCCCCACCCCCCCCCCCCCCCCCCCCCCCCCCCCCCCCACGATATACTTTATTATCCTAACAATATAAATTATTCACCCGTGCGTTACACCCATAGTGATGGCAGGAGTTACCCGCAATTAATCAATATCCCAATAACACAACAACCCTCTTACATTGTCGAACACTGTCGAAAACGGCTGAATGAAGCCGAAGCCGCTTCTCCCGTTGCTTATTACCATACATCACCCAAACATAGCCGGAGTTACTTGAAAGAAGTCAATAATCTAAAAACCCCAATAACCTTCACATACACTGCCGAAAATGTCGGATTGCAGCTGTATCCGATGCGCTAGCTGCGTATGATCATGGATCACCCGAAGATGACTGAAAACACCCGAATAATGTCAGTAATTTAATTACCTTAATAACCCTAGAACATGGTCGAACACTGTTGAGAACAACCGATTGCAACCGAAGCCCCTTCTCCCGTTCCTTATTACTAAAGATCACCCGATGATGATCTAAGTCACCCGAAAGAAGTCAATAACCCAATAATCACAAAAACCCTCTAACTTCCTTAAACACTGAAAAAAACGAATGATTGCAGCCGAAAACGATTCTCCTGTTGGTTATTTCCATAGATCAACTAAAAAAGTCGATAACACAATAATCCTTATATTCCTCAAAAATTATCGAACATCATCGACAAGTACCAATCGCAGCAGAAATCGCTTCTTCGCATAGCCCAGAGAAATTAGAAAAAACGTAGATATAATTAGCGACAGTTTTTTGCATATTTTATTGTATTTATATGAGGTTCAGGAATATCGCTCCAAAGTTTATCCCAATTTGAAGGTCAAGAAAAATGTAAAATTGACGATGTAATGAGGAAAAATCATCAAAATTGGATATATCAGCACCTTGAGATTTTTTGTTCGGCCCGCATGACATTTAGTAAATAGACAGATTCAAAATATGGATCGCATTTAGAACGTTTTTTTTTAATCCTAATAATGTATATGAGATATAGAATTGTAGAATTGTAATATATTTAGTTCTATTATACTCTGGTCTATATTTTTAGTCTTATTTTACTTTGCTTTTTTTCTCCTACAATTTTAAATGTATTCAAGATTGTCCAACCGCATTTTGCCATCCATAAAATCATTAAATCTATTTTATATGTGTATATTTTACATCATTAGACAGTGTATAAGGCATGTTTGATAAATGTTTCAACTTTATATCTGATTTCTATTGCCCACAATGCCATGCCTGCCCTGCCATAGCCCCCCAGGAGTTCTTTACGCTTGCAAAAAAAAGAAAAAATTGTGGTTTTTCTTGTGATCAAAAATGGTTAAGATCCCCCCCCCCCCGGCACCGCAAAAAAGTATAAAAATAATAATAAAACTATAATGTTCAACACCAACTTTGAAGTTTCTATCTTTTTATAATCCTTTGTTGTCTTCAACACCTTTTACTTTTTTCTGTCTACTAGGAATATTATTAAACAGGCTTTTATCGCCTTCTGACAAGTAAAAGAATTTTTATTAAATCGTTTAACTCATTGATTAGTCTTAACGATCGAGGGATTATAAAAATATTCATAAACTTTAAGAACTTCCAATTTCCTTTAACAAATAAATATTTTTACCATCAAAAAAAAAAGATCAGATATTTCTAGAGCAATAATATTAGTTTTACAAAATAGTTTAAAAATTGTTTTTTAAATTGCTATCTAAAATACTTGAGAATTTGTTGAAAAAAGACTAAAAGTTAAATTTTTGAGTACATATCGATACATTTAGTAATATTGAGTGCCAAATAATATAGAAGTAACAAAATAAGGAAAAATTATATTTAAAAATATTGATGATAAATGCAGTGAGTTTGAAGTTAGTAAAAGCCGTTCAGCATCACCGAAAATGCACCACGCAAAGGTAGACTTGCTATGAATTCCATGTGTATGTTTTTTAGTGTGTATATGTAAGTACAATTTGTTTAACGAAAAAAATTTTGTAATAAGTGTAATTTTATTTTTGTTTTAAAAAATTATTAATATTTATATTCTATTACTTAAAATTATAAAAATAACATCACTCACAATAATATCTTCTATTTCTCTAGAATTTTCTAATACATTTTGAATATAAATATTCTTAGGATTTTTTCATCTAGATAGTGCAACAGACAATTAGTGGTTAAAAAATAATGACTTTTTTAAGTACAAACCTAATTTATCAAAACATTGATCTTGCGATTTAATAATAGTCATAGAAAATGCTTACTGTAAGGGAAATTTTTTTCTGTATAAAATAAAAGGTAATGAAGATAATGTGCCAGTGGATAAAGTTATTCTTGAAATAATTACTGTTTTTTTTTTCACCAGTTATAATTTCAGCCTTAATGTTATACTCAAATAATTTTGTTATCTTAAGTGTTTTGCCGTTACATAATCCCTCTGAAATACATGCATTTCGAATCAGCATGACAACGGTATCTATTTTAAATGTAGTTAATAAGGCAGAAGACATTTTCGAATAGAATTTAGATATTTCATTATAAAATGATTGTATATGTTATCATCAGTTCTATCAATTACCTCATAAGATGTATGATCTGCACTATAATAAGTTACAGTTTCACTGTTTACTGTGTTAAAAACTTTGTTATTTATTAAATACATAAATTCATTATGTAATGTCAAAATATCGTTATTTATTGAAGTATCATTTGCATCATTAAAAATTTTTGAACAGAGATCTTTTGTAATTAATTTTTTTGGAATTTCAAAAGAATTAATTTTTCTTCTCCAATTTTTAATCTTTACGATGAAAATTTGTCACCGATTAAACGCATATCGTTTTGCAATTTTTAAATTTACAAAAGTGACTACGGATGAGAAAATTTGATGGTTTCTTCAATTATTGTAATTTTATTTAACTTTCTTAGGATAGGTAGAGTTTGACGAAAATCTCCACCAAGTACTACGAATTTAACTTTATTTAAAAAGGCAGAATTACTCCCAAGGATGTCCTGGATCTTAGAGAAGTGAACTTGATAATTTTAACAGTGTAATCCTGATATATAAGCAACAGGTCGGTCGTTCTGAGAATTATTTTGACAATTAAATAAATTCCAAATGTACTGTAAGCATTTATTCATTTAGCCGTGATGCTCATAACTATCAAAACACATCAATTGCGCAATATCAATCATAGACATATAACAAATATTAACTGATTTGACGAATTTTATCCCGGAGTTTAACAATAAAGATATTTACCAGAGTCTATATTTATTTATACTATTCTCTCGCAAAGTATGTCTATCCTGAGAGAAAAAATCTCCTCATTAAAGGTTAATATTAAAATTTTATAATGTTATGGGAGAAAATTAATAATGATGACAAAAGGATAAAAAATTAAAGAAGAAGTAACTTTTACTCTAATGTAGTTATAACAATTATAATTAAATTTCATAAATACAAGTTGTTTTCTACGTCTAAAGTTAGTGGTTGGCGGGCGGAGTGCGCAAGGGGCGAGGATCCACGAGTCTATGTATACATACTAGTCGGGCTTTTCCCCCTGCGCGCTGTGCGCCAACCCCCCGTATTTATATTTTGAATATAAATTGATATTTTATTTTATTTTTATTTATTCGGTTTTTTCTTTCTTTTCTATTATACCTAATAAAATTTATTATTACATATTCTTTATAATATTATTATTCTTATAATTCTTATATTTTTTCATACTAATAATATTATCATACAAATTATGTTTATCATGCATACTAAAAATAAATTTTGGAGTAAACATTTAATTTTTTTTACAAATTGGAAAAAATATATAACATCTGTATGTTTTATTAAAAATTGAAATTTTTTTAAATAATTAAAAATAAAATTTAAAACAATGATATTGTAATGATAAATATTTTTCTTCTGAAGTATAAGTAATGTTTTTCTTTCAAACTGATATTAAATAAGGTGAAATGATTTTTATTATTTAATTATTGAAGAACATATGCTGTTCATAATAAAACATTTAACGATTTCTCTAAAGCTATTTGATTGATGTAATATTATACTCAAAATTTTTAAATTTTTAAAGAAAAAAATACTAGGATGTTGCTTTATTGTTCATGATTTTTACTTTCGGAAAATAATTCTGGTGACATTATTTTGTATAAATATAAAAACCTTTTTACTGAAGATTTCATATTTGATGTAGAAAATCGTGCTCTTTTATACATTAATAGAATTATCACTCTAGTATAAAAGTCTTGCGAATTTTTCAATTCACCTGCATCGTAGGAAATTTCTTTTTTTGCAAAAAACAGATAACTTTGATGAAATTGTTTTTTTTTTAATGTTTGAATAATAATAAGTTCATTAAAATGATTATCGTATACGTATTTTTATATTATACTTATAAGATATTTAAAAATTTTTTATTTGAACGACGTTCCTGATCTCGCGTTACAGACTTTGGACAGATAGAGGCTGGATCGAAAAAAGTGTAACAAGATATTTTCTCGACACTATAGGGACCATTTCGGAGTCTAATGCAGAAAGAGACAAACAAACAGGCTGGCGCATGCGCCTTACCTCTGCTGACTGCCGTCTGCAGTCTCCACTGGCATGGCACGGAGCGAGTACCGTAAGATATAGTATATACATATACTTTTATGTATGTGTACATATATATATATATCTTACTATCTTACATTTTATATATACAGTTGTAGGGACTGTGATTTCCTCCGCCCACCTTTCCCCACCTCACCCCGCCTCAAATCACGAGAGTATTCTTTAGATTTTTACGTGTTTTTGACGATCGTCAATTGTTACCTCACCCCCGTCACCCCCTCGCCGCCTCTCTCAAATTCGATCGTTTTCTCCGTGATTGCACGTAAAAAAAAATGTTTTCTTTTTTACATAGCCCCCCTTAGCCCCCTTTCGTCCCCCCTCACCCCCCCCCCCCTCCTCAGGGACTTAGAAAATATTTGGCCAAAAAGGTACTTTGATTTTTTTCTGGGTTAATGGCCCTCAGGTCCCCCTCACTCCCCACCCTCAGGGACAATTCGCTTATATTCTTCGTGATTTAACGTAAAAAAAAGAAAACTTTCTCTTAGAAGATGTATTTCCAAACAAATAATTATTTATATCAATTATCTATTCAATATTTTATGATGATTTTTCCACTCCACCTTGCGGTAATCATCCAGAAGCGCTTTTTTAAAAGTGGTTCCCTAGTTCCTCTTAGTAACATCAACACTATTACCATAAAAAGTAATTTCATATATATATTTCGTATAGATGAAATAACTTTTCGGTTTGTTGTGATATTAAGGTGAATAGGCCACATCCACTTTTTTAAATTTAATCTTTAATGTTGACAACCTTTTTTAAAAAGACCTTATTGACGTAATTAAACAATAAATTTTATTATGCATATTTACCATCTATTATATTGTAAATTTTTACCATTTCTAATTGTTCTCTTCAAAAACTTCCTCCCAAACTATGTTTTAAACAATGTTACTGTCACTTGAATTTAATTGTATAAAATTCTCAACAATAATTCTGAGAATCTTTCATCTATTGAGCGCATGTTTATCTGTAATTTATAAATATTGAAAAAAGGCCATAAATATAATGATTTAATCGTTTCAGAAATTATTATACTTCGGTTACTATTTTTAACTACTGGCAGAATATGGAGGAAATCTCCACCTAACACTATTAATTTATTTCCAAAAGGTTTATCATTGTAACAAAAATCTTGTATAGTTCTGTTAACGATTTCTAATGCTTTTTTGGGAATCATTGAAGCTTAATCCCATATAATTAAATCTGCTTCTCTTATTTTTTTTTATCGATTTCATACTTTAAAAACGAACTTTCAATGTTATCTAATGCTAATGGTAATTTAAAAGTCCTATGACTTGTCATACCTTTTGGTAG
>JAPYYV010026889.1:0-14611 GCA_030522625.1 Copidosoma aretas
GCCGCGCGAAACCTCCCCGCGGGCAATTAACACATTTGAGCGATCGCGTGCTCGCGGTGGGGGGGGGGGGGGGTGCGCAAATTGCGATTTTCGGCTAATTTTCCCCCTCACCCCCGGCGCCCCGTGTGCTACACACACGAGTGGCGGCTTAATATGCGCGCGCGCGCGAGCAGACGAGCGCGAGGCAGCGGCAAAGGTGTACAAGGTGGTAAGCCCGTATATGCACAGCGAGCTAAACATGCGCGCTTCGCGAGCCAACTCCGCGGCTCTCGGAGCACCCTTGATGTGTCGTACTAAGTACGCATAGTTACTTACGTTTGTGGATTATCAGCTGTCTTTTGGATAGCGTTCAGTTGGCGTACAATGCTGCGGCGGGAAATGAGAAAATTTTTCAGCAATTTTGTCGGTTGGGTCTTGGGACCAACGCGCGCAAAGGGCTCCGTGATTAATGCAGAGCTATTAAACAACGCGCGCGTATACCTGCACAGCCGAGGAGGACGTGCTGTACTTACTTACGTACATAGGTAAACGCGCTTAGGTAAACGTGGGGTATTAATGACTATGAGGAGCCACGGTCCAGGGCTTACGTGTATACATAGATATATATGTATAGGTACAGCTAAAGCGGGTCGCAGCTACCGATGCTGTGTGCACTGCATGTTTGATGTCTTATTTTCACTGCCCTGTATATACATATATAGTATAAATATCGTCTATCTTGCTCTGGCCGTATATGCACTGCAGGTACAGCGGCTACTGGCGCATGCCGTTTCTGTGTTTGTCTTGATCCTCGTGCTGTAATTATGAATTCACCGATTCGTGCGCAGTTTGGCCCGTCCCGTTGATAAATAAATAAATCGGCTCTCGGTATAGTATACATTATATACGTGCATGGAAATGATTTACTCCTCGAGGTTGCAGGCTGAGCTTTTGGTCCGGAGACTGGGGATCTTCGAGTGGAGATTCAAAGGTACACTATACTACCTTTTGGCTTTCTTTGGGGCTTCTGGTGTGTTTTATTGCATCATGATTTTTTTCGTTCTCGCAGTTTACATGAACGTATAATGAGCTCTGGTACAAGGAATATGCATTTTCATCTAAAGTTAAATGAAAACTGGTACAACATAATCATATATAGAGGAATAAAAAAAAACTAAAGTGCATGAAAATAAATTAGGGGAAGCCTTGTGCCAATTAATCAGCGGCTGCGTGTATTTATCGTTCAATATTGCTACGGGCTTCTCTTCTCGCATCAAAAAACCGTCAGGTGGCTCGACCTCATGGACAATAACTCATGCGTGTATAGCAGTATATAGCTATATACTGTAGCATAATGCGTATGGATGAGAGCCCTTATTGAGAGAACACCGAGTGCATTTGCATGCTGTGGCGGATGGTCATTCAATATATGCTTTCGACGGGTCGTTGACAATCGGCTATGTATATATCTATGTACCCATATGCACATACTTCAGATTCGCTCTCCATGATAACCCGTTCAACCTTTTGTCCACTCGTGGCAGTCGTTGTTATCGTTAGGTTCTCATCCTCCTCGCGTACATATTATACTTATACGATCGGACGCATCTAAAACTCTATTCGCGTGACATTCGTAGCAAGTATAGAAATTGTATGCTAATTTTCCAATTAACATCCGTATATACAACACCTGCAGCTAGACTTGCTCACCTATTTCTATTGCGACACGAACAACGTCGGCCCTTCCCCTCGTGCCATCACCGAAGCCCCCTAAATCGCCCGACAACAATAGTTTCGCCATAAAATATCAATAATATCCCATTGGCGCGTATCAGTTTCATTGTTTCGCAGACTCTGCGCTGTTATTGCGACACGGCGTTCGATTTTTCTCAACACACGCGTATACACAATATGATGCGTACACAAGGGCTCGCCCGGTGCGCGCGTCTGTAGCTGCATGTTACATGTCCGCGCAAAAAAGGAGTGCGTGCGCGAGGTATAGGGTATCTGTGAGAGAAGGAGGAGGCAGCCGTAAACGCATGCATAAATCAGTAGAGCCCCGCGCGCACTAGCTCGCGAAAATAATATAAATCGCCGTAACGAGCGATTCCCACAATAGCCCCCCCCCCCCCCCCCCCCCCCCCCCCCCCCGCGCCCCCCCCGGCATTGCAGCAGCCGCGAGAGGCCGGCCGTAGGTATATATAGCAGCTGCAGTTGCCGATCGAATGACTTTTCATTGCTCATTAGGGGAGGATAATGCGCGCGAGCGCCGCGGCAATTAGTCCGGCTGAATTATTCGGATCCCTTTCCTTACCGATCGCCGTTGCGTTTGTATCTGCCGCGTTTGTTTGGTATTTGTGTGCTTGGGTCTGGAGGATCGAGGGGGGAAATATTGATGCTTCGTACTCGTATCGGTGCAGCGGAAGGAAGCGTTGGAATCGCTTTCTTATGGAAACGGCTGCTAGCCCGTCGACCGACGTTGGATCTTTTCGCCTAGCTTTTGCTTCTTTTTCACTATTGTTTTGGTAAAAATTTGGTTTTTTCTCAACACGCCTGCAAAACAACAGTGAATCAACAGGGCTGCGTAAAAAATTGCGTTGCGAGTACAAATTTGAATGATTCATTGTATGTTGTGTCGTGAAGTACGTTTGAAAAGTAATCGCTCCCGCCTCTCTTTGTATCGTACACTGCAATGAAGTTCATTTAGCGTCATTTAGGGCCAGAACTTGTCATGCCACGAAAAAGAGAGGATCGAACGTTTTTGAAAAGTTTGAGAAAAACAGTAAAAACAAAGATGAATCGGCATGAATTTCACCATTGCCGTGAACAACAATCTCGCGATGGATCCTCGGCTCCCGTGAATCGCGTCGAGCGATAAACCCCCGGGAACCTACTAGGGTACCGCGAAAAATAAGACCTATAACGCGTCCACGATATCTCTCAAACGGAGACAAACGAAAAATCATATACCCCCCGATAAATTGTTCCGATACAATATTCGAGACCCGTGAGCGTAAAAAAGGCAGACGCAGCGGAGGGTAATGATAAATCAGGGCCTAACAAACAAAAAAATCACGCTTATTCGAAGAGAAGGAGCAAGAGAGGGGGGGAGGGGGGAAGAAGTCGTAGCCGTGAAAAATATCGCGTAATAAATACGAGGGGCCTCGGTTAAATTACACGCGCGCGCTCTCGCGCAAGGGCAAAGAAAGAGCTCATATTATTATGCGCAGTAGGTCCTGCGGAATGAGAAGAAGAAGAGGAGGAAGAAGACGCGGGTCAATAAAACCATTATTATTCCCACGCGCCGCGACAAACAAGTAGGGCGCCCTTTTCCCTTTTTCTCCGCGCGCATGCACAAGCGTTGTGCGGATGCCGGTTCTCCTGAAACTCTTCTTCTTCTTCTTCTTCTCCTCGGTGGCAGCGTCTTGAATAGAAAATTCAAACCCGGGAGATTTGTCGCGGTGGTTTTGAAAGCCCTATACCCACTTTACTTTGGATGAACACGTTATCTGATACATACATGTGTTTTGAAGGAGTAATCACGACGAATCGTACCCGAACACACTCTCGTTCGATCGAATTCCAAAGAGTTTACGGTCGGAATCGAATTCCATGCAGGGAACAAAGTTATAGGTACGGCGCCAGAATACCACGCACACCAACCAATACGAGCAGATAAGTACACCCCGTGCTCCCGAAAAATTTCCCAAGTGCTCTTCGCGACGATCGAATCGGGTGACGACGAAATTGCAACTTTTTCACAGCACCGACTAACTTGGAAGAACAAGAAGAAGAAGAACGAGAGTACACGGTATACGTAGCAACAGCTCGCAAACAGCGCGTAACGAAAATTGTGCCCCCGTCCTCGGACACACTCTGCAGATACCTGCAGTAGTACAGACGCGAGAGATAGGGCACGCAGAGAGAGAGAGAGAGAGACAAAGTCGAAGCAAGAGAAAAACCAACGGTACGTTATATAGCGCCCGAAGCGCCAGGGGGCAGTTTGAAGAGCTGCAGGAAGACGGGGAAGGAGGAGCCTGCAGCGGCCCGTCCGAGTAGGAGACACTCTCGAGACTACACGCCATATAATACACTTCTCGTTAACAGTTTCTTCCCCGCTTCCTCTTGTTATTCCTGTTCTCTCCTCGGTCCCCATCAGAAGCCGTCGTCGTCGACTCGAAAAACCAACCCCTACCCCCCGTTCCTACCTTTTTCACGTACGCGCGCCGAAAAATGTCCATCCCCATCGGGCGTCCCGCTAATTGCAACAACAAAAACACGCGGTCCCGGACTTTCCCGCGTGTGAGTACATCGAATCATGCGTCCAGAGTATCGCACAAAATTCACGCGCCCAAAGACGCCGCAGCACGGGTATATTATATTGTATTGTAAGGTATTAGGTACAACATGGATGCTCACATTATACATCAAAGTCGTGGAAAGCGTATGGAGAGTAACGCGGGTATATAACAGGAGGAGGAGAGCGGAATGGAACGAGCTTTGAGAGAATACCATTATAATAGAGAGAGAGAGAGAGAGAGAGGCCCCGCCTAGGCGCGCTCTCCCCCCCTTTTTTTCGGAGCCCGCTGTCATTTCTCTCCCCGGCCCGCCCTCTTCCATCTTCTCCCCGCTCACGGGCTGTCTCTAATTACAGGGCGCTGCTTCGCGGTGCGTATCCGTCTGTATGTCCAGATATATGTGTACACTATATGTACGCGCGTTTTTCCGCTCACGGCGCACTGCAGCAGTGGTGGTATACTTATCAAGTATTGGTGGGCTTTGTTGTTTTTTTGTTTTTTTGTTTTTTTTCCCAAATTTCACGTGTGCTCGCCTCCGTTCTGCTTCTTCGGCTTTTTTCTTTTTGTTCCCATAAATCGCAGAGAGACGGAACAAAAGTTCTCGTAAAAGTCGCGGAAGAAACCGTGAAGAGAGCTTTCGACGCCAGAAGAGGGGCACACGGGAAGGACTATTTTTAGGGCTCATTAGGGAGGCGGATACGCTGGGAAAGTGCCACTTTTCGTGAGACGCGACGACGACGGCGACATGTGCGCGCGACGAGTGATGCGATCCGCGCTCCCGCGGCGCCCTATTAGATCCATGTAAATAAAAAAAAAATGCCTTCCTCTCTCGTCGCTCCGTCCCCCCTATTTTCGAATCGATTATTATTGCCCGTACCGTGCGGCATGACTGCGCTCTACTGCTACCTGTTATATTACGCCGCCTGCTATATTATACAAGTATACCGACCCGATGTGAGCGTACAATATATTATTATGTATCTGTATACGTATGGGTACGGGAATACGCGAGTGGACTATAATCAGCGGTAGAGGAGAGAGAGAATTTCGAGCTCGTCAACGGGCAGGCGGCAGCCAGAAGAGCGTCGTTACGCGTCGGGGGCATGTTAACGGTCGGTCCGGCTTTTCGGCCGTTGGTGCCTCGTGGCCTCCGCCACCTTGACCCCCCCGATGATTTTCCTGCTCCTTTTTCAAACGCCCGATGCGCGTCGCGGTCGTTATTTCATAACGACGCCTCTTTGCTCCTTGGCCGCGGCGGAGCGATAAAAAGTCATTACGCTGTTGATCCGTTTTACGAACCGCGCGCCGCTATCATTGTACGTTTCCATCGTTGGAAGGGCACGATCGACGATTGTATATTTGTATAATCGAGGCGCTACTGGAAAGATCGAGCATTTGTCTTCACCGAATTCACGAAATGGCAATCCAGTGCCCAGGGGGAGTTTCCCATCCACCCCCGACATTCATATAATAGGTACATAATAACAGCCACACGCATCGCATGCATTTGTCAGGTGTGTGATGAATAAAAACCACCAACCTCCGGAGAGCCGGTAGCTGCAGAGCTGGATACGATTTTCGTACGCAGCTCCCGGCGCCCAGTTTGAAATCGCGCTCGGTACAAGATAACACACGGGAGGAGGAGAACCAGACGTCGAACGAAAGGAAAAAAAGGAGGGGGGCAACTCGAGCGATTAATTATCCGTCCTGCATCTCGCCGGCGTCGATTTCGCGATACTTATACATATATATATATATATAGAGAGTATTATAACGTCGGCCTCACGTGAGCGAGCGAGTCGGAGCGCGAGGGCGGTGCGAGGGGAGGGAAAACAGGGGCTCGCCGACGACGACGCGATATTGCCGCGCGCGTGGTCGGCCTGTCGGCGAAATTCGTGGCCAGCGGGACGATAAATCCTCCCCGGCAGCCGGTCGGAACATATATGTATACAGTCGTCGGCGACGACGTTCCGAATCAGTGGCTCGAGCGACAGCCACATACGTCAGGTACTTATGATGGTACAGCCCCTGCAGCCGTTGCACCATAAAACATATATAATACATATTCCGGGTGTATACTATACATATATATATATATATTATAACCGGCGGCGCGTCTATATAACATCATATACAAGCTCGTGACGCGTAATTCGCCCCGACGTATACAGCATACTGTACGTCTCTCTCGATACCTCTCCCATCGCGTATAAGAATTTAGTGCATCTATCACTCTGCTGTTCGTTTTTTAATATGATGTATATTGATATATACACGCGCAAGCGTTTGTTTGGTTTCCGGATGCCTGTATGGCTGCAGCCTCGCTGGCGATTATTCGGGTTAGGTATATACATTATATACGGTGAGCGTTACACAGCCCCGTTGGGGTATTTCGGATTTTTTTGCACTCGCGGCGTTTAAATTTAACCGCGCTCATCCGCTGCACTGTGTATTTACATAGAGTATGGATATATATATATTTAATATGCATATTGCGCGAAATCGCCTCCGCCACAACGGGAGCATTGTATTTTCGCGCTTCGTTGAACTAAACTGCAGCTCGCCACCGCGGCGGAGGTGAAATCGTTCCCGGCATCAGTATACAGAGTCGATTCGCCGCAACCACCCCGTTTTAATATATTCGCCGGGCAATAAAAAAAAAGCCACGGAGAAGAAGGAGTTGGTTCGTCGATCCTTACATAAACAGCCATGGGCCGCTCCAAGTATCGAAATGCAGGAGAGCCAGCTATATTTTTTTCCATCCCCCGTAAGAATGCGAAGTTGTACTTAAAATCGACTACGAATTGGAGAAAATATAAAAAATGTTCGCATCGCGGTACATGGATTGTACGAGAGCGTCGGTTTCAAAGCCACCCGCTATCTTCTCTCGACATACCTGCGCTCTCTTTATCCATCTCTTATTTCTTCGGTGCGCTTCTACATGTATACAGACACCCACGCACAAAAAAAAAACCATACGAATGATGCGCGCACCGGTCGCGCCCCGCCCGGCCATTTCATCGGCTCTCGTTCAGCTGCTGCAGCTCGCAGCCCGCGGACTTTTCTCCATATATATACATGTATTACGTGTATAATATACTGCCAGATTCGAGTGCGCCTGGCCATCGACGGCGCCTGCCCCTCCCTCCTCTGCCGCAGTATAATGTATATACGTATTATACGCTATTTCAGTGCCAGCGGAGAGGATTTCTCGGGTGCGGGCGAACAGTATTGTCTTTTTCTTTATCTTCCCTCCCGACAATAGACGGGGTGAAAATTAATTTTTTTCCCCTCCCACTGGCGCGTCCATTCCCCTATTAGCTTGGAGGGGGGGGGGGGGGGCTGTCAGAGTAGGACCCGCCGTTCGCAGCTGCAGCACGAGGGATGGACGGGGAGCGAGCAATCGAGATAAAAATATACAACGGGCACACACCTAAAATCCCAATGAAGCGGCAGTTCGAAAGGAGCGTTTCAAGATTCACGCGGATACGGATGTAGTACTCGTATATATATACGGGAGTCGTTTCGGGTTTACCGTATACAAGTGAGCGAGCACAGAAAATGACACTTGTGGAGCAGACAAGTTAGGGCACAAGTACATCCTCGAGCCATTTGCCGCGCGAAAAGGGAGAGCCGGACCCTCAAAAGTAGTCACTTTCGCCCGCAATTTCCGTCGGTGCACGCGCGCGCGCGCGGATGAATCACTCGGGGAAGAAGAAAAAAGAAAAGAAAAAAAGGGAGCTACGCCCGAGAGCAGCAGCTCCTTAAGAGCCCGACGGGATAAAAAGACAGCGGTAAGAGCAGGGGGGGGGGGGGGGGGGGGCCGGGGGCGGGCCCAGCAGCGGCAACCCGTGCCCGCGCACAATATATATTTCCTGACTTTCCCTTTTTAGAAAAGTGAGGCGGCTCGACGGACACCCCCGATGCTCGTTAGACGCCGCATACGTATATTACATGCTCGCAACACGGACCTTTGAACACGCGCGGCTCTCGCGCCATGTGGCTGATCGGTATACGGAACGTCTCGCCGCTGCACCACCGCCGAAAATCGTAAATTACAGGCGAGACGTACGCGCATGCAGGGATTAGGCGCGTCGGCCGCAGCTGGTGTTGTGTAGTCCGCTGATGCTACGATCGGTTGCCCGTATGCTGCGCTCTGTCTCTCTTTTCGCGGTGCGATACATGCATGTGCATCGAGACGCACACTTTGTACACCATATTGTATACACGATAATACTGTGCCGCAGAGGTGTAACGTGTTGGTTATCGCGCGCGCAAGTCCTGATTTCTTTTTTTTTTCCCCCCGAGTCACTGCAGCTTGCGCCGCCGCTAATGAGACCGCCACTTTTTTCCCCCGTCCGCGTCTCCGCCTTCAGCTTCCTTTTCATCTCTTTTCGTTTTCCAAAACCGTCTGAGCGCATCGTGCACGCGCGCGCATCAGCCGATAAAAAGCGGAGCAACTTTTTCGGATACATACATCTCACGTGTGCCCCGGTCGGTGCTTGTATACGTTTGTCGGCGCTGCTGCAGGTGATGTTGTTTTTCTTTTTCGGGCGCTCCTTAGAGAGTTTGCTTTGTAATTTGCGTCGCGCGTGCGAGCTTTTTTTACCTCGGCGTTTGGTTGGAAAAACAGCTTCGCAAAGCGCGCGGGCCGCAGCGTGATTTTGGTGGGATCGTTTAGCGCTGTAATGAGCTACGGGCTCGATCAATCGTCGAGACGTTTTTTTCTTTTCATCAGCCGAACTGATCGAATGGATTGATCAATGGCTCTTTGACGCGATCACCGAGCGATAATTATTGTACAGCGTGTATCATCGAGTATTGCGTCAATATTGTATACTCCGTCGCTTTCGAATGATGGATGGTACTAAATGTACACGGGTACGATGTTTAGAAAACAAGGGACTTCCGGCAAAATAAACGCCAGATACATTATCCCTGCACCGCAGTGTGTCGTTTGAATTTAAAATTAAATCCATTTCAAACAGTCAATCGTGTAAACGTCAACGTGACTATCTATTGATTTTGTAAATAAGCGTCGCTTGGCTTCGCGTTTCGGCCATCAAATAATCTACATCATCAATAAACTATGAACATCGACGAAATTATGAATTTACCGCATGATCACGCATTCGTCCTCGTCATCGCCATCTGCCTAATCGTTAAAATACATTTTGGACTGTATGCGCAGCCGCAACAATTTGTTAAAAGTAACTTTCTCCCCCCCCCCCCCATTTGTTCCACGTACATACGCATGGTGCAACATCGTGCCTAATTGCTCGGCATGTGTGCTTAAACAACCAGTCAACCCCTTTTGTTATTCTTCGTCCCCTCGTACGGTCGAGCGACGCGGAACTAGACTCTTTGCTTCCGGTTATACTAATGCAGGAGACTTTATGCATACAAGTATATCGATACATGGGACACGATCTCTCTCTCGCTCTCGTTACCCAACCCCTTTAAAAAAAACTGGGTTGCTCTCCTCCCCTGCTGAACAAACACACGACTCTTTTATGCTAAACGCCGGGTGAGTGGATATTGCGTCACCGCGCGCGCGTCTACCGACTATAGATACTGTTTTTGGGATTTCGTCCCTTGGATAAACAAGCAAACTGCAGCACCGCGTATCGGAAAATTTATAACAGTGCATTAACGTTTCGTTTCCGCTGCGGGCATGTGGTGCTTCCGTTGTTTCGTTTCGGCGTTTCCGTAATTAGTACGAGGATCGTTACGTGTGCGTGTATTATTATATACAAACGGCAAATCGAAGAGAATGATGCATTATTATTCAACCAAACGTCGATGATAATTGCCCAAAATCTGTATTTATTTTCTCGGAAAGCGCACTTTGATCAACAAGAGATAATGCAAAAGTTTTTAAAATCATAATTTTCCCGTCAAGGGAATCGTTCTTTGTTTCACGTTTCGGAAACAGGTGTACGAGTTTTCAGATGATCTCTATGGTTGGTTGAAAAAAGTTCTAAAGGTAATCTTGTAATCGTGTAGTACATGGTATTGTATGCCGCCAAGCATTATGTGCCATGTATAAGTGAGGAACAGCTACCTATCTGTCTACGGGTATATCTAGATCGAGCTCAACAACGTGTTATTTTGTTTTTTTCAAGGTGCCAATCCGTGAAAAATTCCATAAGCTTTCTATTGCTCGATTTTGGTGTACCGTTTCCCCTCGGCGTTGCGAAACGTATTTTTATTAATGGCGCTACCGAACAGAGGCACGCATCCGTCTCGCTTGTACGTATTATCCATGCATCTGTGTATACTTTATACCCTTCGACTCGAAAACAGTATAATATATTGAAAACCGAGAGAGTTTGTAAAGACGTTAATGAGTCGTGCTGCTGCAGAGATTCTTCTTGGGAGGGAAGAAGAAGTTGCGTCAGGTGTAGCTCATTAGGGCCACCATCACCACCACCGCACCGGGCGTATACCGGAAAACAGCAGCTCGTTTAACCACCACCAGCACCACCAACAGGAGGAGGAGGAATCCCACCATGGGATATTATGGTGTGTACCAAAAAACACATGCCCGAAACGTCATTAATCTTCGCGCTTTCGAAAGGTTTCTACTTGCGGTGGGTTTCTCGCAACCCAATTTTTTTTCTCCTTCGCCTTTCAAACAGCGATTATACATACATCCCAGCAGCTGTACACCACATTACACGGGCCCAACACAACGGATGTCCATTGCCGTCCTTTTCCACGATCTACTTTGTTCTTATGTGTTATTAAAAGTCCGTTTGGTCTACCCGGTGTTCCACCCGATGTAAATAATTAGATTGTTACGGATAATGCCTGCAGGTTCTGTATGGTGCACCGAAAATTACAGTATACCCCATGGATAGTACGTGCAGAGCTACCGTTGTTGATATAATTACTTTGATGATTCGTACAGCGTGTCATTCTCGGATGGACGTGAGCTTTTGTTCACGTACACCGGCGTGGAACGATAAAGAGTGAAAAGCACTAAACATTGCGTACCAACCGTGCATAGAAAAGGTACGAAGGAACGCTCGGGCCGGGATCAACGACAGCCCGGCGTCTCCTCTCCGCCGCAGTTATCGAGGCTGCGGAGCAGAGCGCCGGTAATGATGCAATCAATCAAACTCGAAAAGCCGCAGGGCAGCAGCAGCACAGCCTCGCCATCATCCCGACTGCAGGCCGGCTCGTCGTCGTGCAGGTGTTAATAGCTCAAACGCAGTTGCATCCCCTAATACGGCCCTCGCCCGCAACTTTCGGCCTTTCATTCACGCGCGCTCGGGTATGCGTGTATTATGAGCCCTCGTACCTGCAGCCCGCTGAATAAACGATAGGGCCAATCGGCCGGCTGCACGCGCCGGCCTTTGTTCCTCCCAGAACAACGAGAGATCGAGTTGGACCGAGAGGGAGAAAGGAAGGGGGGGGGGGGGCAGCGAGCGCAGATTAGATTTTAATAATGCAATCCCCCGCTGCACGGGCACTCGGGCGTTTCCCCCGCCCTCTGTCTTCCTAATGTGCTCGCTCGCTCCGGTGTTCCCCCGCGTGTGCCCCGCGCGCCCGGAACCCTGGAACACAGGGCGTATAACGGTCTCTTTCGCCGGGGCAGCAAACCTCCCCCCCCCCCCCCTCCGCTGCGTGGCCGGGAACTGAGCGCCCCGCGGGCGCCGATGATTGTCCGGGATTTGATTGGCCCGCGGGTGGTGTGCGTATATATACTACAGCGCGCGTTTGGCCCTTGTCGCGGCTCCGAGAGAGTCTCGACTATCGAACGCGATTGCCAACGGCTCGGTCGCCCGTCGCCCGCGCTCCGGGCGATCGGAAATTCGAATTTTCCGCGGTGCCGGTACGCGCGGGTTCTCTTGTTTCGGGGGGGGGAGGTTTGCAAATATTACATTATGTGCAAAGCCTCGTGCACCGCGGCGGGCGAGCGGGACTCTGCTCGCAATTTCGCAGAGTACAACGCGGCCGATGCAGGGGCTCTCCACGGCGCCAATTCGGGTTGAGCTGCGCACTGGCGATCTGCCCGTCCCGGCGTCTCGGGCGTTTGTTCCGCTGGCTCTCCGGACGCGCCTCGGGTGATGGAAATTTGTTCCATCCATACCCGCTGGCTGGCTTTTTTCGTCCCCGCAATCGGTTGGGCGCGCGACTCTTTGGATGCGTTACTATTAATTTCACGCTGGGCTTTTCGGTGGGGAGAATCGTGTGGACACCAGTAGTTTCTGGATTCATCGATCGGACTGTGGATTTACGAATCACGATACGTACAAGATGATAATAACAAGGGATGCAACAATTTGGACGGAATATAAGGGGTCGTGTACGCATGCTTGATTGCAGGCGAACTGTGCGATCGTTAACTGCATTGCGCGCACGATGTGAGTTGAGCAGGGCGCGTTATTCGAGGGAAGCGTGCATGTAACTATAGAGGAAAGCACGTTGCGTACAAATAGTTGGGAAAAACATTTTTTCCGCGGTCATTATTTACTTCGAATAATTGGACCCCGATTGCGCGTGCGTTGGGTATCCCACGTAAGAATAATAAAACGAAATTATCCTATAGCCCGGCCCCCTCGGAAAATCGATTCCGGCGAAACAAATCGCTGCACCCTTGTATACACGTATCTGCACCCCACCTCGACGGGATTCGATTCTATTTGAGTGGCGTGTATAGTCTTTTTACTTCCACTCATCACAAATAGATAGATAAGTGCAATATTGTTCTTCCCTCCCGTGCGTCTATATACAGTTCCCCAACTCAACGTTTCCAGGTTCTCACGGCGCGAATCCCCCACAGATTGCTCCCCGCGTAATTGAGCTGTTGTAGCGCCAATAGCACCGATCGACTAAAAACAAGGGGAAACGAACGCACGTTGTCCAAATTAAAAGGATCCAGTGGGTCAATCGACAGCAGACGGACGGGCGGGCGGGCTCGCATTCTTCCACACGGTGAAAGGCTAATCACCTCGTCGACAGGTATATTGCAGCGTGCGCAGCCCAATAACTGCGTCGATAGGACAACGTGACCGGGTATATTATACAGGGGGATGAAAAAAGTTCTTCAATTACACCCGAAGGAGGAGGAGGAGAAGGCGGGCCCTGGACTCGCGAATTACACTTCCGTCTTCCTGCACACTTAACTTCCTCTAATATACACACCTGTATACCCGGGTGGCGTGGCTTCTTCCGCTGGCCTGTTTTTACATGTACGTGTATACGCTCGCCCGCTCGCCATCTGGCCTGAATTTTAAACCTCCTCCTCCCCCTGCAGTCTTTTCAGCGGTAATCAGATATCACACTCACACGCACAAACTCCGATGGGGAATAATCGGAGGGACGCGCCACCTTCCTCGGATCCCGACATTACACCGCCCATATATACATCATGTGTACACACACCAATGTTTGGACTGGCTGCTGCGCTTCGTAAAGTAAGTCTATACGCTTCATGGATTTATGTATCCGTGTGCAGACGCGAATGCACGAAATCAAAAGCGTACACGTGTCTATATAGGGTAGTGATGGCAGCTCGAACGAGAGGAGGAAGGAACTTGCTTAAGTGGCAATTTTAAGTTTCGGAGCTTGAAAACGCTACTCCGGCGTGCCCCCCGGCCCCGGAACTTGAAATTCACCGGCGGTGATCCGACATGCACTCCCCGAGAGGGTGAGACATGTGGGTGTGTGTGTGGACACCTATACGACCCGTTGGGAGGGAGAGAGAGAAAGGGCCGCAAGTGTAAGCGTCGCGGGAGGCTCGGTCACGAAAACTTTCGTGCCCAAAGTGCTTTACGAGCTCTCTCCCGCTCCTCTCCCCCTGATGGGCACGAGGGTGTGCGCGCACGCGTCGGCAATTTAATAGATAAATTGGTTTAATGGATTAATCCTGCGCAGCCTGGAACTTTGACACGGCCGCTCGCGGGTCCGAGCTTTTTTTTTTTTTTTTAGCTCGAGCTGGGGCCTTTTTTTCTCGTCGCCCGAGTTTGAAATACCGATCGCGCGTCGGATCGATCTCCCGTGTGACGTATATATATATATACACCGGAGGATTACCATCCACGTGCGGGATTAATTGCTCCGCGCGTTCGTTGTTTGGTTATTGCGTCGCAGACCGCTCGATCGAGTTTCATTCCATCCGTACACGGCTGATTAAAAACACCCCGTGTAACTCGCTGAAAGGAGAAAGAACGGCCCCCAAACTTCCCCGCCAAGTTTCAAACTTTCCGAATCGGGCATCACGCTATACGTGTGTGTATGTACGTCCACGTCCGACTCGCGCGATAGGGAAAAACTTGCGAGGAGGGGGGGGGGGGGGGGGGGGGGGGGGGGGAGCGCGCGCCCGC
>JAPYYV010026893.1:0-14240 GCA_030522625.1 Copidosoma aretas
AAAATGTATACTTTTTATCAATACAATTTCAAAAATTATACATATTTGATCGTAGTCATCAATGCAAAATTTTACGTTGTTTTACAATTGAGAGGGGGCAGGGGATAAGAAAGACTCCACACCTGAAAAAATTGTAAGTTGCCGCCCCTGATGTTTCCAATGGTTGATCCAAAACAAATTTCTAGCCAACGGACAATAAATTTCCGTGAAAACGATGCGAGCTGGATTTTTTTCATGTCCGCAAAATTCTGATCTGTTTGAGCAGTGCTCCAATGACAAACTTGATATTTGTATCCCAGAAACAGCCATGATTTGTTTTTGGCTTTGCAACACAAAGTAGAGTACATTGATAGTATGCCAACAGCCAAATCTCTTGGTCGAATCAAACACATGTCATACATATGCGTGGCGGCTAGATTCGATAAAACCGCACGTATACTAGCAGAGGATGGATTTTTAACGGACATTCGCGCTGAAATTAATTGCTCCGAATCGAGTATCACAATGTTTCGGGAAGACTCGATTTTGGTTGAACTAACTGCAGAGTACGACACGCCACAGCTGGGAGTTTCGAAAACTCGTCAGCAAAGTCCAAATTTTCCAACCCCAACGCTGGATACACTCTGATAAACATTGATCAACAGGTTTTAACTGCCATCGATTCGTCTCACGGTAGATCGACCGGTTGCAAAAAAGCTACTCAGCCGATTGAAAAAAAAAAAAAAAAAACAAAGTACCCCGCAGCAACTGAAACACGAGCCCCGAGGCTTCCCCTTTTTCCATATACCACTGGCCCCGCGGCACGATCCGCATTAATCGCTTTATCGTGAGAAAGATTCGATTCCGGAAACGGCAGCGAACGTCGGTCGAGCTTCCGCTGCGCCCGGCAGCCTCTGTTTACCCGCCCCGCGCCCTCGTTCGCCCAACTTTTCACGACTGCGCTCAATACTTTTGTTTCTCGCCTCCGATTCCGAATCAATCGCTCTCTTTTCATACGGAAGCCATTGTGCACGTGCGTGCGTGTGTACGCGCACGGACCGAACAGGTGCCACACGCGGCGGGGCTCTTTCGCTTTATTTACTCCTGGCGGCCGCCGAGGTTTCGGTTTTAAAGAGCCGCATTGTTGCTCGGTCTACCGTTCGGATCGATGGGCCGGGAGGGGAAGGAGGCGGACTCTTTTGTCGCGACAATTAACCGAGTCGTTGCTGTCGCGGGGAGTTCGGTCGACGAACTCAGCACGTGATCGCGGTTGCGCGCACGTTTCCTGCGTAGAGGTTCTCATAACGAGACTGTATTTTGGATCATCGCTTTTTAAGCGAAAACGATCGGTGGTGCCTGGAGGCGGCAATCGCGTTTGACATACAAATATTAAAACTGTGCTGTATACCATGTAGTTTGGTAGTTGAGCACGACAAAAAAACGAGACGATAATGGGCGAGCTTTTTTAAAGCAAATCTATTCTCGATCGAGGTTGATCGAATACATCATAGAATTGGGCGTTTTTATTACGCAGCGCGTAAAAATGCATCATCGTCCGATCCGCGCTGCATGGAGAAACCAAGGCCAGCAGTGCCGGAGGAGCGAATCGTTCGGAGCCGCGGGGAGGGAGAGAGAGGGAGCTTCCGGGCGTTGAAATTCGCAACCGCGGGCCATCATCGGCCGCTGCTCGTGCGCCACGGCGGGACGTTCCCCGGCGCTCGGGAAGGTATTTCTCCCGGAAATAATTGGTCGATCGTGCTCTTCCGCGACAAAAAAGTGACGCGGACGGCGGCGTTGAACGGGGGGGATATTGTAAGCGCGCGGGCTCGGTTCCGCGGCGAGCGAGTGCGGGATACAACGCAATACGCTGATTCGGCGGACAGGGAGTCGTTGACGCCGCGGGGAGGAGGATTGCTGACTTTGCGCCGCGTCCCCTTGGATCAGCGGTGTGCGCGTCGTGTGTTGTATTATACATGAACGCGAGTTGTGTGCGTGTGCGTGCGACGGGAGGAATGAGGATTTAAAATATCGTTCGAGCACTTTTGTTTGCGGACGTTGCGCCGTATTATTTGAAAATAAATTAACTTGTTGTCGTACACGATGCTGATGATATGGTGGTAGAATTATATCAATACAAACACTGGACAACTGAAATGAAAAAGCGGTCGTTGATCTCTTACGAATGTTTATAGTTATTGTATGGAATAGATATACGTTCATGTGAAGCTCGACCCTGTGCTGTGGAAGCTAACGTAGATATTAATTCTGAGTTCGTTCACTTCAAGTTAGTCCCTCATCGCATGTATTTGTTTACGTGCGCAATGTATAATAATATTGTTTGCTATAATTATGGTACCGAAGTAGGTTTTTGATTTTTTTGTCCCATATTTTCAATGATAATTTGACAGAGTGACCATCATCGGTCGCGTGCTTGGTTTATATTAATTTGTGGCTCGATCAATTATAGTGCTGCACAGACGTATGCTTTTAATTGCTTTGACATTATAAAGTGCACAGGTATATAGTAAAATAACACGCTTAGGAATAATCGATAATGCGACTGTAATTAAGTTAATGCTCTGTATCCTTAAGTATTATTATCCACTATCAAATAATATCGCTGTCGAGTTGTCGGAGTTTCATTAAAATCCATGACTCGGAAATGCACTGGTGAATTCTCGACTGTTATTGCGGCGCGTGGCTGTGCACGGAACTACGATTCACTCGAAATAATCAAGGAATGTGCTATGCAAAATTACCAACAATAAGAGCGTCCCCTACCTCGGAGCTGTTGTGTTTTTTTTTTTTTTTTTTTTTTTTTTTTTTTTTTTTTCTTTTTTTTTGTAATCAATCTTTTTTCATCTTTGATTTTTTCGTATTTTTTTAAAAAATCTTGCACGTTTTGTTAATTTAACGATTCTCTGGTGGATGAAGAAATGCAATTATTCCACAGGCAGTCGTCGTCGTCTATCAAACTAGGAGAGTAGAGGGGACAATACACAATCGGATGCTGCAGCAGTTCTGTAAATTCGCGATACGGGACTCGGGTGCTTCCTCTTCTTCCCTCCGTCTCTCTCTTTGCTGCAGCCCCGAATCTCTCAAAACAGAAGGCAAGGGAAGTAGCGGAAGCGGAGGGAGAGAAATAGGAGGATCTTCCGAGCCTCGGAGAAATTGGGGCGATAAGTGACGTGACATTGACGGTATGCATGCCACTTATTCGCGATGAAGGACAATTTGTGTGTTGGTGAGGTCTGAGACGGATGAAGGGGGAGCGAAAGAGGGACGAAGGGGAGTTTGTGTATATATTGATCGCGGGAATCATTTTTAGAAATATAGAGAGAGGGGAGTTCATGCACTCTCCGGATGAGTGGGTCCTTTTTTTGAGGAGGACTGTATTTTTATCACAGCGAAAAGTGTAACTACCCATGGAAGAGCTATTTTCGATGTGAAACCAATTCGAAACATATAGAGAGTCGTACCTTTTATGTGTGTGTAAACAGAGACGATGAATACAATTTTCGGTTGATTTTAAAATTCTTCTAGATTAGCTCAGAAAATGTTTTTTTGGCAGAAATGCTTATTATGGATAACAATGCAACGCAGTGCATAAGCATATTTTACCACCTAAGTCATTTTTCACTGAGTAAGATAGAAGTGCTTGTGTATATAATTTAAAATTACATAATATGAATATAAATAGGATTCGATCCATTTTTTTTCAGCCCATCGACGGCTCGTCTTACCTAAATCGGCTGTTTCTACTTAATTGTGCAGACAGTGGCCTCTTCGAGGAGATAAGTGAAATTATGAAAAATAAAAATAACCAAACTATTATGAAAATATTTTATGACATTATTGGACTATGTTTTCCAGTCGTATTGTCCTTTTTTTGTCAAAAGATCAGAGTTTACTCCTTTTTTCCTGTTAAATGGAGTCCACATCTTTTATACAGCAGAGCGTATTTGCTAAGCCCGCCTTTTATTTTTTCATGGCTGAAAAAATGACCAGCTTGACACAGTCCAAACTCTTTGATCCATGAATGGAACGATAAAGATATTTGAATCTCGCATGAAAAATCAATAAAAAACACCTACTAACGACAGGCAATATACGAGTACATGCACGAGGGGAAAAAAAGACTCATAAATAAATATGCGACCGGATCGGTTGAAATAATATTCAAAGAGCAAGAATTTCCATCAAATACGTTTGCTTGGGCGGTAAAAATGCGGTGCTGGCTGTACAAATGCAATTTCCGAAGGAGGGAATTTCCAGCGCGAATAAAATGATGAAAAGCACGAGCGTATGTGGAGGCGAAGATCGCGGGCGGGCGAGAGGGAAAAATATTCAGCTGCTCTGCAGCGCTCGATTCCTATGTATTCAAATTCAGATTATACTTCTGGCTCACCACAAATATACATACGTATGCGGATACGGACCGTAGTAGAAAAAAAAAAAAAAAAAAAAAAAAAAAGGAAGGAAAAGAGGGGAGGAGCTCAAGAGGGGGCAGTCGGGCGCGAATAATGTGCATTCAAACAAATGTACCTCGAGTCCGGGGAGGGAAAATTCACGATTGGAAATGCGCGATAGTAAACACACATTCGCAACGATTTTCAAGCGGTTTGGGAAGTATAAAATTTGATAAAAAGTTGCTGCAAGAAACAGCGGATTTTACCGCGGATCTACGTCTCGGGCGAAAAAAAATTGCTTCTCGAGTTCAGGAGATATTTCCCATGCGTTCTTAGAGGCGGTAAAAATATGGATTCCATGAGATTCGAATCGTAAAAAAGCAGTTTTTAAAAAAGACTCTTTTCCGTGCCAACAAAATCTGATTCATACTATTTTCACTGAATTTTCGAAATGTATAGAAATTTCACGTGAAATTGAAGAGTAAAATTTTGAAATATATTCCTTGGTTGATTTCGAATCGAATTCAAGGAAAATCATCAATTTGGCAATAAAATAAGTTACCCGTGTACCGTAGTATTGACGATACTCAAATCTCAAAGACTTTGAAATTCTCCGTGAACATATCAGTCCCACCGCTTCCAATAACAATAGGTTCCCCAACTATCCCCAAAACGCAATCACTCACTCGCGTCGGTCGAAAATTTAAAAAAAACCATCGCCACCAACAACGATAAATCACTCGGTCGATTTTTCAAAAAACCCCAACACATTAAGCGACACACTTTTTTGACAGCCGCGTTACCTCGGACGCGTGAAAACCAGTGCGCGAAGCCCGCGTCGTCGGCCAAAAAGCCACGGGTCAATATTGGATTAGAGCAAACCGAACGAGAAACGCTGGCTGGCTGGACGGCCGCAGTGACGTCAGAGTCGCCTGCACATGGCACTTTTTTTCAATAGGCTACCTCTATACCTACCGGGGGGTACCTGCGAGCGCGGGCGCGTGCTATATCCCGTCCGGGATGAGCTGCCTCTATTTTCGGCTCTCGCTGATTTTTTTCCTTCCTCCCTTTTTCCCCGTTTATTTGTATGGACAAAAAGGCCATGTAGCGTACTATTAGTCGTGTACGATGTGGGTGTTGCTGTTGGGAGTTCGTGTTAGGGGTCAGGTAAATCTGACACGTGCGAAATGTATGATGTTAAACTTTCGGACTATTTTAATAATATCAGTAACGCAGATGTTCGGGAATAAACTAATTCAGCTATTTGTTCCGTTTGATGATGAAATTGAATGATTCACGTGTTGGCTGAGAAAAGCATACCATACGCCCGCGTTTCTGATCGGAAGATACATACGAGCATACTCAAAATTTTGTTCGAAGAAGAAAAAAAAAAGAATCATTTCTGCAAATTCGCGCGGTAAGAGTACCCAGTACCGCTCGAGCAGAAACGCGACACGAAAATAATAGCGTCGGGCATCAGCCGAGAGCACACACAAGCCGCGATAACGCCCGCCAACAGCCCGCATACGCGGCTCGACTTTACAGGTCAATAAAATCAGGTTGGTACGAAATTGCCTATCGATAAAAAGAGTTGTAAGGAAACTTTCCCCTCTCCCCCTCTCTCCGTATCATACCGAGACTCGGAGAAGTCCGGCCGCTCTCCTTCCGCGGAAAATAGGACGGGCGGTGAAATAAAGTCCACGTTACCGGAAGAGCATCGCGACGCTGCAGCCGGGAAAAAAAGAAACAAGAGAGCGGCCGGCCGATAACCGCGATCCACAACTCCACCGTCCCCCTGCACCGCGGGAAAACCGACCAAAGTACGCTCGAAACAGTCATCCGCGAATGTTGGTACACCCAAAAAGCCCCCCCCCCCCCCCCCCCCCCCAAAAACACACCCCCCCCCGCCCCCCCCCCCCCCCCCTTCTCCCTCCGGCCGCCGGAGGCACGGGGGGGGGGCTCCGCGCGCCGTGACCCAGTGGACCCGCCCGAGCTTTGCAGCGTGCGCGCGGTGGCTACGGTGGCGCCCTCGTGGATGCGGAGCTCTCGCGCTCGGGGCGTCTCTTGCTCCTCTGCTGCACGTGATACATCATCGGAGTTGCTGGGGATGCGTTTTAGGGACGATGGCTGCAACAGTACATATTATGATCGAGGGACGCCACTGATTTTTCAAAAATCATTCACAAGGATTGCAATGACGTAAAGTTACTGCCCTCGATATCTAGGATCGCGACGTCAATTCGAACTACCTGTCGAGCTCGACAGAAAAAAACCGGATCATCGCGCTCTCCGTATTTTCAGAAGGATAAAGGATTGCCAGTGGATTTCGTCGGCTGTTTTGTGTCGTTCGGCTCGTCGGCGGGCTGCCGTCGAAGTTTGCCCCGCGACAACGAGGAAATTCGGCTTTTGCGATTAATTATGGTAATTAGGGGAATTATGTCTGTGCGCGCGTGCGGTGGATGCGGTGTGTATAAGTTTGAAGCGCGCCTGGGTGGTCGTACCTGGTAGTGGTAGTGCTAGTGTTATATCATGCAGTTTTTGCGGCGCGTGTTAATATGGAGCGCAAATGGGCGTGATTGCAAAGAGCTTGCAAAGAGCTAGAAATATTTATGAAAAATGCAGTACGTATAATGCATTATTTAAAACAAAGTGAGAAGATAAAAGTATCAAAGTACTCGTTCGAATATTTTCGCAATGTAAACTCTATTCTCTGGAAATATAATGTTGTATCGTTTTTCCTGTACTTCGGAAAAACACTTTACCACAAAGTGTCCGAAAATCTGCGCAACAATAGTGCCCAAGTCCGAGTAGACAGTGTTTTTTCCCGCGCAACAAAGTTTGAAATTAAAATTGGACGTGTACTCGCAAGCTCTCTCCATGCACCAGTGTTCCCGAGGAAACTCATTACCATACGCATCCCACTCTCAGGGTCGAACTTTGGCCGCTCGTCGTATTTTCCCCGGACCAACCCGTCCTTCATTTTCCCCGACCCGTCCCGAGCAAACCACCGCGTCCCTGCAGCGCGTTCGATCGGAGCTAGGATTTTCAAGACTTCGGCTCTCGCCGCGCCCCGCGGGGCTGATCTTGCTTTGCGAAACGGACCGGTGGACGATATGGGGCCGCGAAAATTTCGTCCCGCGCCTCGTTCTCCGGCGAACTTTCCGTCCCAGCTCTATGTATACAGGTAGCAGTGTCGGGTGGCGGGGAAAAAAACGCGCGGCAGCAGCGGAACGGAGGGGGCTTTCAAAAAGTACAGCCAACTTTTCTCGCGCCAGGCCGGTCGCGGTACCGCATTAGGCACGGGGAGAGCGGACACGATTCGTCACGAATAAACGATTTCCCGGGCTCGGCGAGCATCATAGGGAATGACGCGACGGGGCTTCTGGCCGGACGGGTGGGGAAAAGTTTCGGCGTCGAGGACTGCACGTACGTCACGGTACTGTCTCTCGGTGGGAAAGCGGACGAGAGAGGGGAGGGAGTACACGCATGGAGTATACAGGGGGGGGGGGGGGGCGAACACGGGGGGGGAAAAAAGGGGGGGGGGGGGGGGGGTTCCCGGGGGTGAAAATAATTCCCCGCGCCGGGGCCAGATTGGGGGGGTCCGAGCTGGAAGTTTCGGACCTCCGCCCGCCGCTGCACAGTTGTCGCGTGTCCGTCGGCCGTTTCCCGGTCGGAGTCTGTGATCACGAAAGAGCGTCCCCGTGTTTGCACTCGGTCCGTATAACCAACGGGATCCCGATGATCAATTTTCATGGTGAACGATCGAGAGAGTCGGCGCGAAAAGCTACCGCGCGGGGGCGTTTACTTTACACAGATGGGCAGATTTTTTTCAAACACCTGGGGATGGAATTTTTTTCTAAAATTAAGTGTGTTGCATTACAAAAATTTCGCAATTTACGATGTCGTAAGTAACAATGGTAAAAAGTTTTTCCAGCCCAAATGGTGTATTACATTAAAAAGTATTGTGTCACGATTCTCCTGATGGGATTATTGCTTTCCATTTACTCGACAGAGTTCTGGTTTCGTACCCAACTCTCGTAGGTAGTATTACAACATCCCTGAACGCTAGGTTGTACCAACTGATCTATACCAGCACGAGAATATTTGATAATCGGAAACATATTTGTACCCAAGTCTAAAACTGCGTGAGGTTTTAAAATAGAGTACTGCCGCGACCAACCTCTCGACTCGCCTTTACATTGTGAGGGGGGAGAGGAGCGGATGCAAATACAAGCGCCAACAGACGCGGGGAGAAACATCGTGACGAACAAAAAAAGGTGCACGAATAATTAGCAATGATAAAGTAGACGAGGGTGGCAAAGCGCCGAAAATAAATCTTTTGGACTTGGTAATAAGCCTGTTCGAGCCACGGATGTTCATAATGTTTTTTTCATTTGATTCTAATAAACGTTAAAAGGACATCAAATTATCAACTTATCCATTATTTATGTCAATGTTGAACTAAATCATTCAGTCGATGATAACATCGTGGTAAATAAATATCATCTCTGATATAATTTTATTGTTAACAACGAAAGGCATCTTTGAAACATCCATCATAATTTCTTATGTCCATTAATATACTTTACAGAATCGTCCACAAAATTTATAATTCTACCATCTTCCTATTCGAAATAATGGCGTTCGAAAGGATTCATGTTTGGCTACGAATTTTCGAATGCCCTAATTATGATGATAATAATAATAATTTGCATTTGCATTTGCAGATTTTACCAATAAAATTATATCCGAGTTGGTATTTATTTATTTTTGATGTTATCATTGACTGAACGATCTCTTCCAGCACTTGTAAAACTCAATGAAACCAGTACATTTTGGACTAACTTGCAAGAAAACTCTTGAGAAATCATTTTTCTTTCTGTATGTAAATAACGCCGAATGTCCACTTTGTAAACAATAGTATAGTTTTTCGCCAATAATGTGCATCTCTCCGAACGACACCAGGGGCAGCCTAAAATTTCTATTTTCGAAAACGTGCACGGCGCCGCCGGCCGTAATACGGCTCGGGGGCGCCTCGGAATTTCCCCTCTTCCCTCGTTGTGTCACATATTTGTGTATGAGATCATTCTTTTGGGACGCGCAGGTCGAAAATAAACGTATTTTCACAGCGCAAATATTTTTTTGAGAAACCACACTCGTAAACACGGCTTGAGTAACCGCTGCTGATATTTTCGTTGACTGAATGAATTTGGCTTGTGTCGTTGCTTCACTATTACCTTATTTTTTTCCTACGTATTAATTGTTTTATCCGGTGACTCAGCAACACTCTAGGTCTAATTTGTTGACTATACTAAACAGTGGCAGCTCGAGCGGTGTAGGTATAATATATTATATCCGTCTCAGGGTTCAAAACTGTGCCACGGCCGAACGACGACGAATAACGTATGCGGTATTATCATCGATGGAGCGAAACGAGCGTGGCTAGAGTGCTTTTTCCCGTTTTAAAAAGAAGAACGTTAGTATGCAGTGTACCATATAGAAGACGTACCTGAGACTCGAGAGAGATGATCATAATCGGCGCCGCAAGTGTTTACGGAGAGCAGATAGATAAACTTCTGTATTTTATCTACGCGTGTGCTTACGCGCGCTTTACGGTCCGTTTTTTCCATTAAACATTGTGGTGATTATTCGCTCGAGAGCTATGAAAATTGTGGTGCACAAGGATTATAGGATGTAAAAAAAAGGCAAGGGATACATTTTTGTTAATCAACCAATTTTTAATTTTTGGCGTGATTAATAGAAACGATAAAATCGCCAAACTATTTTATAGCAGCAACTTACCTACAGTATACAAGACAGGTGATCACCGATGCTTTTATGCATGACGCGTGCGATAAAATATCATTCTTTACTTTTTAGGTCACTTATAAACACGTATCCTCATGATTATTCATATTTGGTTTCCTCGTAACTTTTTAGTCGTGATTTTTGTTGGAGAATTTATTGTCTGCATCAAGAAAGTAGAAACTGCAAGTAGAAACAGTCGAGTCAGGTAAGACGAACTGGCTACGAGCATTAAAATGACCAAAGCTGCTATATGTATTATGTATTTGTATTCTATAATTTCAAATTACAAGTACTCGATAAAAGAAAAAGAAATTTAGTTGAATCTAAAAATACTACGATGTATTGTTACTCATGAAAAGAATTTGTCAGAATCTAAGTACTTTAAAAGATCGACCTCATAATTAAATCTGTCCCAGACAGACAAACAACTTGAATAAAAGCTTATGAGAATCAAAATAGATTGTCGATCCAGTATCGCACGTTATTTAACACAAGAAGACTTATATTTAAACACAGTGCGTGTTTGACATTTACGACTAATTTTTACGGTTCATTCGATTCTAACGATCACGAATGAGCGCACAACGCTCTGGCTCGTTATACAAATGATACTTTAAATACACTCGCTCGGGCAAACAGTTAAAAGAGAAAACAAAGCTTGTGTATACATATAATATACAGATACACGGATTTCGAGTTCAACGTTACACACATTATATAAATATAAGCGGGTATCGTTTCGAGAGCCCGCATGGACGAGCTAAATTTACCCGTGTTATTCTCTATAAATAGCCACGTGTCACAACTTACCGGCGTTCCTCGATAAGAGACTCTGCCGCCAACTGTAATGCCTCCGCGTGTCTATATTATACACATAGATTATATACATTCGATAAGTTTCGTGTATATAATACATCGGCTCGTTCGAGCGGCATAGGAAAAAAGATAATAAATTGCGTTTCCTCGAAAAACCCAGGGATAGTCGAGTCACCTGTGTACTAGGAAAATATCATACACTCCTCGATAAAAACAGGCGCCTCATTATTACCAACGACTGTTTGCGCATCATCATCATCATCATCGGCTTTGCAGCAATTCAACTAGAAAATTCTCGTTACAGCTGGAAACTCACACACTTCTGTACACAAATACTCACTTGTGTATAGGAGCCAACACGTCACGACGAAAATTCCATCGCGTCGGCTAAAACGACCGATTGGGCGCCGACGTAGCTGCTGCCCCCGCGAAGCAAATTAATTAGTCGGATCGAGTTGCCGCCGCTGCTGATGCCGTTGTTCTGCGAGCTATATACCCATGTAAGATCCATAGAACACGCAAGTAAACAGTCCAGGGGAGGGCGGAATCGTCTTCAATTTCGAACGAGCGTACAAGTGTGTGTAAATAAGCGCGGATGAGCCGCTGTATTTCCGAAGCTCGAGGGGCTCGCGCGATCGGCTCGATTTATCGCCATTGTTGTCGTTCGGACGGCACTGCCGGATCGTTTGGATTTATTGATGTTCAATTATCGGAACGAACAGTAGGTCTGTACATATGTATACGTACGCGCCGAGTCGGTGTGCGCGGTGCAGTAGGGCAGTGGTGGACCCCTCGGCTACTCAATAATACAGCTCGCTATACTCGCTCGAGCTTGCGAGCGTACGGTTAACAATTAACGTACACGTTTCTCGGTGCGGGAGTGCGGCTATAATCGGTTAATGTGTTTTTACCTGTCCGAGTGATACCGGGGCATATTGCGGTGCGGTTCGTCTCCCTCTCTCGTTTCGGCTGTTGCTCGGAATTACGTTAACGTTAAGGTTTTTCGGAATAAATGTTTTTAGAATTGACGGGTTGAAGATAAGTTTCATTTTATCTTCGAATCCAGTGAATTTTGAACAGTGAGAGCAAGGCCATGGAAATTATTCGGTGTTATTGAGCACAAAAGTTCCTCTAAATTTTCTTTGCTGATAAGTACTTGATCAACAAACTCGTTACTTGAGGATTTTAAAGATTATGCTTTAAAAGCTGCTTTCATCTTATGGTATTCTTAAAAAACAAAATCTGCGACGAAAGAAAGTTACGCTTTTCTTCAAACAGGAGACAAATATACGATTTTAAAAAACCTTGAAAAAAAAGCCTTCTTTCCATAATTGTAGCGTTGGTTGAACATAAAAGAGTTATTTTCGTAAACAACACAATGGTTGAGCTTTCGCGTGAGACCTGGCTGTTGGATCGAACAACTATTTTGGAACGAACAGTTACGAACGATCGATCGAATCCATCCAAAAATAGTCAATTTCATCAGTAATTCTGCTTTATTCAACCGAGGAGTAAAGATTAAATGGAATTCATATAACTTTTAATCATGACGCTGTTTTCCGCTTTACAAAGTCTCGTTGCTCCCGCTGATAAAGCAGAGCTACTGGGAAATTCAAATCATTCTCAAATTTTGGAACGGTTCTTCAAGTTTCCTGTAACGATTTTCCTCAGACATCGCTCGTAAAACTGGTTTTTCTTCTCCTCGTCTCCATCCAATCTTTCCTACAAATTACCGTATCGCGCGCTCAATTTATCGATGAATCGAGAGAAAAAAAAAAACCCGATCCTTCAAACTTACCCGCGCACGAAATCGCATCGGCATATCAGTTATCGTACCAACAACAAGAGCTCTATATTTCATGCCTACACGGTACTTACTTGCGCGCGCGCGCGAGTTCGCTCGAGCAAACACAAAACTGCCGAGAGAGCGCGAGAGACGAGAGTTTGCACGATTCCATTCGGCGTAACAGGCAAAGCCAACCGCACCGAGTTTCAGCTTTTGTGCTCTACGCGTGCAATACAGCTCCGTCGACTCACCAAAGCCCGCGCGCACCTACTCGTACGCGCGATCACGCGAGCCCCGCGCCGACTCTGACGTAACAACTGTAAGTTACCGGGAGACGGAAAAAAACCTCGCGGCGGCGGTAGAACAGGTAGCTGATGCAAAACAGGTAGGACGTGTGTGTACATATAAGTTATACACCGCACAATTGCGGCCAGGGGCGATGAGGTTTGAGGAGGGGGGGGACAAGTTCAAGCGCTGCTGCTGTTTGCCATGCAAATAAGAAGCGAGCAGTCTTCGGTTCGACTGCTCCCCGCTTCTCCGCGCGTACCCGAGAACCGCTGAAATTGCTCGTTACGCGCGATCGCGCGGTCTCTCTTGTTTTTTTTTTTTCTCCTCCCACTCCGTTCGCCGTCTCCGCTCCGAACGCGCCGATATGCTAATTACCGCTGCCGCTGCTGTTGTCGCCGGATTCGGACATGGGTTTTATAATTGTCTCGTCGGAGGAGGCGCAGAGTCGCCTTGACACCTATACCGCCGAACCGTTTGACTTTTTAACGTGCCGCATATAGTGCTAACAGCCGCGCGTTATTCTCCCCCTCCGAGCGGAAGGAGAGTTTCCGAAGAAACTCTTCCTCGTTTGCTCGGACTTTCGGGTACAGCAGTGGTGGGTACACACACGCGTATCGATCCGCGCGGGCGCACGCACATTCGCGCCTGCAGGTGCTTGGTTAGCAGCCGTTGGAGCATTATGTGGAGTTCGATGTGCGGTCGAGTGTGTACATTAGCCGCGGCAAGTCGCGAGGAGGAGCGCGGTATTGAAAGGACAAACTTTGCAGCGCCGTCGGATCTTTTTCGAACTGGGTTTTTCGGCGAGCGCGAATTTTTTTTTCGTTCTCGCGATCGATGCTCCCCCCCCCCCCCCCCGCGCGAATTTTTTTTTCGGTCTCGGGGTGGGTGCGCCCCCCCCCCCCCCTTGTTCGCGATCTTTTTTTCTCTCCTTCTCGGGGGCACTCCGAAAACGCGGACTCCGTGGATACCGCGGAAGATTCGTTTTATCGCGCTCTCCAAAAAATGTTTTTGGCTTCCCCGAATGTTTATTCTCGCGCGTTTCGTGCGGCTTGGAGCATCGGGTGGTTTTCTTCTTTCTCCCGCGTGAGTCATCAGAGTCGTCGAGAGAAGCACAGCCTACTTCTGTATTAGGGGGGGACAAAAGAAGAGCTTCA
>JAPYYV010026906.1:0-14829 GCA_030522625.1 Copidosoma aretas
CCCCCCCCCCCCCCCCCCCCCCCTGTTGGACAGATAATAAGTTTTGCGGGCTCTCTTTATCTCCCGATAATATATATGAGTGTGCATGGGGTCCGAGTTTCAAAGATTAATTTATATCGTTGTCAAAAAAGAGGGGGGGGGGGGGGGCAAAACTGTACCCCGTGCATACGCACACATCGTCGGGGCTACTTGGAGCTAAGTACGCGATTTATTGCATACAGTCCCGTTAGCGTCACATACCTGTACGTGTACGGCCGTAAGCTGTGTATTGTACATGGTTGAGATGTATCATATATATAGGAGGACACACACAATCCGCGCGTGTGGTTTGTTATACTTACGAAATGTAAAGTGATACAATGAACGCGCCTATTACAGTATACGTGTGCGTGTGTGCGCGGGGGGGTATATTAGATTTATAAAACGTGCGCGACCGTGTGGATTTACAATATGACGTGATGGTTGCTCGGTTTAACGCGATGGTGTGTATATATATATATATGGGTTAAATCGTGCGTGTATTAATTTAAAGACTTGGCCATTGTCCGTAATGACGTCGGTTATGGCTCTATTAAAACGATCGTTTCGTACCCTGTATATGTATTTACCACGCGTAACTGGCTCACAGTCGAATACCAAATTCACCGTAAACTTTGAACGGTCGATTGATTAACACCCAATTCGATTAGTTTTAATTTCCGTCGCACCTCGACACCCCATCAAAAACCTCGTATTAAGAGAGGAAAAAAAAAGGTATTTAAAATTACCCCTGATTCCTTATACTACCCACAAATCGGCAGAACGACCGTCCGCACGATGGCAAGGAAAGGGGGAAGCTAGAGCGCCTGCAGACGTGTAGGAAATAAGTTTTACAGCACACGAGTGAACCCCCGTGTTATATGTGGGGTCCTCACGAGCGCCCAGAGTCACCCACTCCTACGGTCATTGACGATTATAATACGCACTAGCTCGCCCCAAAGGGGTAGGTATAAGTTGGGCTTGTATAAGTATTACGTAATGCAGGCAGCGTGCACCCTGTGCAATGTGGAGTGCCCAGGTGAAGAGGAAAAAGGGGCGGGGGACGGAAGGAGGAGGAAGAGCGAGTGATACACACGTTTATATGTATGACGTGAATAGCGTAGTATACATAGGTATATACGGGCGTACTCCATAGATGCTCAAGGAAGGAGGAGGAGGTAAGTATGGTATGCGTATAATACTTGCAGGGTATTATTATTGCGATACTTATTATACGCGTGGGAGGAAGAGGGGGACGGGATTTAGAAAAGCCGAGGAGGGTGAACGAAACTCGATCGTCACGCTTATTAACCATAACTGCGTATCGTTGGATCCATATTTAAATTTGATTACCAATTTTCATCAAATATACTGTCCACCGTTGGATCTGAGAGGGAACGCGTACGATTTACCATCCGAAGACGCATCGTCCCAACCCCTTACGTCATTCCCATCGCACAATCCGCGAACGAAGGGGTAAGTATAGAAACTGCTGCAATTATCAGTCGAATCGGCACCACCAACGGCAAAACAAAAACGTGCACGGAGCAAGAAGGGGGGGGGGGGGGGGGGATAAACGAAACGGTGAGGGGGCGGCGTTTAACGAAATTGTTCCCAATTTTCGCAAACGGCACATACAACACACGTACGCGAGCGAGTACAAGCGAGCGGTAACAACACGAGCCGAGCAGGATCGAGAGAGAGAGAGAGATGAGGACGGGGCGAAAGGACGAAAATTACGGGGTGAAAAAGGCGAGGGAGAGAACACAAGCGGCCGCGCGCACGGGGGAGAGCTGCGTGCGTACCGCACGCGGGGAGCAACAGAGTCGGCGAATGGAAAAAAAAAGCGGGGGGGGGGGGGAGCGATGCCTGCTGGTGGAGGTGCGATGCGTATACCTGTATAGGTTAGGCGCTGCGGGCCCCGCGCGCGTAACGTATATATACATGTACACGCATAGGGCCCCCGGCCGGCGGTACCACCGTCTCGCGCCAGTCGCCGGCCAACCGCTCGCGCGAGCGCACGCACCATTTCTGGCGTACCACTGTAAACTGCGAACTCCCGATACATACTTGCCTCCTGCAGGAAGTGTGCGTATGGGTGGTTGTGGTGTTGTTCGTTTCGGGATCTGGTATTTGGACAGCTGATGATTCGCTGCTATCGCGAGGAGGATCATGAACAGTCCGGCGGTGAGGGGAGTGGGGCTCAAGTTTTTCGGTTTACCCGTGGATTCTGATCGAAGGAGTTGGGACCACATGGTGCGCGCTTGAGGAGAGGAGCTGTAGTGGCCAAGTGTGCGCGGGTGTGCCGGAGAGAAGGAGAGAGAGGCGCCGATCGGAAGGAGTTGTGATATCCTCGGGCTGGAGACAGTGAGTTTTTTTGAATTCTTTTTTCACCCTGGGTCCTCGAGTGGGGGGGGGGGGGGTGACGGGCTTATACTTGTCGTGTTTGATTTTGATACTGCGTTTTCGGGGGGTGTAAAAGTGTACTTTTTTCAATGAGAGGGTGATATTTTTTTAATTTACGGAGTGAAAAAAAAATTCCAACGACCTCGGTTCGGCCAATCATCCATTTGCACGAAACTATAGTTGGACTCAACATAGGGCATTCAACGTCCATTCGGCGCACATTTGCTAGAGACCGGCCCGTGGCTCGAACTCGTAACTTTACACGTGACTCGCGCTCAAACCACCTGAGCTGTATGCCGACCCCGTTGCAGCTGATAAACTGTTGTCAGTACTATTCGTACGACTGTTAAAAGTTTTTTTTCTTCAACTATCAATTTATGATTAAAGTGCGACTCTTCGCCAAACACGTACGATCGTTCAATCCACCAACATCGCAATACCATTCGCGCGTTTCTAATCTCAGCTCAAGCGCGAGTTACCGGGTTCAACAAAGTACAGTTATGAGTTTGATCGTTGCGCTCGGGAGTGTTTGAAAAATCATTTCGTCCGTCAAACCTTTACGTGCATACCTGTGCGCGCGCATGGTATACCACGAGTCTCGCCCGCCGATAAAAGCAGCCGGCGCGAATCGGAGTCCGGGAACCCACGATGGTCATAAAATGTACACCCATGCACGCGCGGAGTAGCGAATCTAAAAGTCGTTGGATCCCCCGATCGGTTCGACTTTTCGTTTTCTCAGCGGGCCCTCGCACACGCGCAACTCAGTGGTTGTAGAATTCCAGTTCGGAGCTACCTTCGAACCGGTTTTTTATTCCGCCAGACCCGCGCACACGCGTACATATAGGCGACGCGGAGAGTCCGTCTTATAGATACTCGCGTTTATCCGCGCTACACTGTACCTGTACGGTCAGTGCCGACCGGCCGGCGGGGAATCCTCTCTCCTCGGCGGGCTCGTAATCTGCCTCCTTTATCTTTTTCTAGTCACCCCGCGGGCAACGCTTCCCCAGTATTCGACCTCGCTCGCTGCGAACTTCTTTCACGCGGGCAAAAAAGTAAGTCGCCCTGCGCGAGCGGACGAGCCGTATCGTCTCTCCCCTCTCGCTCCTTCCGAGAGCGGCGATCTGGTTCTCTTCTTTTATTCCCTCGCCGATGGGCGCTCCGTGCGCATTGTTGTGCTTTTTACTCTCTCACGACTCGAGGAGAGGGACGGAGGGAGCCGTGTCCTTTGCTCTTCGAGTCGATTCAAATTCGGAGCCCCTACTGTCTCCGAGGGCCGGGGCTGGGAACGGTGGATTGATTCTCGAAACTTTCTTCATCCTGCGTCCGGTTTCGTGAGAGGCGTTCAAGAACGAACGATACGAGTTGATCGTAAAAACTCGTGTCCCGACAACGCCGAATCGCGACAAACTCCGTGGCGCGGTGGTGCTATTTTGCAAAAAGCAAACGCGACGTTGATGGCCAGTTGTTGGAAAAATCGATTCAAAAACTAATTGGTTTGATTCAGAGACTGAAATTGTCGAACGATGCTATGATTTACGACCATTTTTTGCTTGCCTGACGTTCCAATGTATCTCTCTCTGCTCTTTCGATCCAGAGTACCCGCGCGATCCCAGCTCGCGTCTCGAACCTCGCTGTATCATTCAACCCTTTCGAGACGTTGCGCGCGCCCTGCACCGACTGGACTAAGCCGACCACGCGCAAAGCAATACAACACTAGGTGCATAACTATTAGTGCAAACAACGGCGAGATCGAGATCGACCGAGCTCTCACAGGCTCCCCTACTTCGTTGCCAACCAGTCAAACTCACCCCATGTTGCACAGCACCCCAACACCCCACACGAGCTCCCACGAATTAGCATGCACATCTAATTTCAATTTAAAAAGAATCACCTCGCGCTTCGCGATGACGTGACGAAAAAAAAATGAACGAAAAAAAAAAATCTCGAGGACTGCCCCTGGGTATAGCGTGCCAACGCACCGCGCGCGCTGACCAGGGGAGCTTTCTCTCCCGCGCCGCTGGAAACGTCCCTCAGAGGCCGCGTTCTCTTTTTCTCTCTACGGCTGTATATACACGCGCGAATGGAAACGACGAGCCGCGCGTGAATCGCGTCCCGATGATGGGCCGAGCATAAACCGCGTGTCCCGGGTTGGTCTAGCCTCGCGTTGAACCGAATGCAGCTTCAATGCGGACCCGGATTGTTCAATGCTTGCCAGAATACCACGCGCATATTATATACGCGTCGGGGGTTGATTTGCGTCAATTTTTCACTCTTATCAGACCGTGGCTGAACTTTTAAAATTCAATCGAGGGGAAAAATATCGAAGCTCGGAAAACTCGATCGAGCGCATGAGGCGACCTCCGGTGCAATCGAGTGCATTTTATCACGCTAGGGAAATTTTGAACCAACCAACCGACACGGATCAGCCGTGAAAAATTTCGTTCAAGGCGCATCATCGGATCCGTTTAAAGGACGTGGCGAGGGAAAGATAAGGCGCCCGGGGGGGGGTGATGAATGGGAGGCTAGGAGCATGTACTTTTAACGCCGCGCCGCGAGGGAAGAAGCATTATCCAGAAGAGGCATACCGCAGCGCAGCGGGAAGGAGTAATGCTCGCGCCTGCACTTACTCGCGCTACATTCGTCTGGTTTCTGTTTTTTTTTTTTTTTTTTTTTTTTTTTTTTTTTTTTTTTTTTTTTTTTTTTTTTTTTTTTTTTTTTGTTTTTTTTTTTTGTTTTTTTTTTTTTTTTTTTGTTGCAGAGAGTTGGAGGAGATTTTTCATATCACCGACGCGGTAAATGGATCTCGTCGAAAGATGTGTTTTGAAAAGAAAAATGTTGAAAGTACATGGGGCCGTATAATATGGATGAATTGACGAGTATGGGTGTAAATTTAAGATTACAAATTTCTGTTTCTTTTTTTTTCAAACGCATCAGCATGGTATTATTGAACGTTCGTTGTTTCGTACAACAACCGAATCCATTTTTCAATGAGCATGGATCATTGATCTACAAAAGAGTCTCTAGAGTGGAAAATATTTCCATCCGCTTTACGCCCTGTACATGATATGCTATAACCTTTGTTTGTCAATTTTTATTATTTAGAAGCGACGATTTACCAAAAGAGCTGGTTAAAAAGTTTACTGCGGATTGATTTGATTTTACTTAGTAAAAGTACTGCGACGCGTGTAGAAATCTTCATGACAAAATTCAATTTACCATATGCAGGAAGAAAAAATTCATCAATAATCAACTCTCCGTAAGCATATTACATTGTATACAAAAAATAATTTGTAGCCCAACAGGCGCTCATTGTGAATAGCGAATCACGCGGAAAAATAACAATGGCACCGTACAATGGACAAGTACGAATCGATGAACTGCGGAGAGAAAGCTCGTATCGGGCGATCCCGTTGTATAATATAGGAGTGCGGTGTGTATTACAGCCCTTTAAACAGGGCCTTATGGCCGAGTGGCCAAATGGCCGCCGGCGATTAATAACTCTTTGAAGAATAATGCACCGGCCGGATTTCAACAATAGAAAGTGCGTATTGGACAAGAAAAAAGAAGGGCGGCTTCCACGAAAGCCGTCGTCGATATACGTGGTAGGCGAGCAATCGATACGTGCCCTCACATATCGCACGTATACTTGATATACACAGCCTAACCCTTCGGTGCTCGATCGAGCGAAACACCGGCTGTATACCAGCGTATAAGTGTACATTTTTATATCCATGCGCGACCGCGGCGGAACGAACCCCTTTCGCGTGTCCTCGACGAACGGATTTTTATACGTACAGGATCACGCACGAGAGCAGGGGGTCGGCCGGTCTCGCTCTCTCTCTCGTGGAAAAACTCAACGGTGTCGTGATAAGCTGCACGAACCGTATCGCACTGTATGTACGGATACAACCAACGCCGCGGCGTCTCGCTTATTGTCTTTTTACTGCAGCCGTTTCTCGTTTGTGGCTCTCGCGATTCCGTGGGACGTTTTCTTTTTGTCTCTCACAGCGCCGCGATGAAAATTTACGAGCCGCGCTATTTGACGGACGATCGTTTTAACAATGTTGAGAAACCTATACTTCTTCTAGGATTCTAAAACGTGTATCGAAAAACGTGCTGATAAAGGAGTAAAAAAGTTTTTAAAAGGTATGAAACTGCTTTTAGTGACGAAAAAGGGCACTGATTTTACCGTCTAAATGACAATACCTACGATATTCTACAAATACCGATATAAATATGAGCAAAGTTATAACTATCATCACTGTTTTTCAAAAAACGTTGCGTGCTGTTTAGGATGGAACAAAACGATGGATAGTCCTTGGAAAACATTTCGCAAGCGGAACGCCCGAAATATCGGAATGGGGGAAAAGCTCGCAGTGACTCGATCGTAATCGCTGCACGGAAAAGCGCAGCAGTATATACGTTGTGCAGTAACTGGGGTGACTGTGTTCATATCGATATGCACGTATAAAATGAATGAGTCTCCCGTTTAATACATGTAGTCGCGGCTGAGCGCGATAAATCTCCCCCCCCCCCCCCCCCCCTTGGCGTGGGGCGGGGGGGGTTTCGAAAACCGAAAAGGGGGGGTGGTTGGCCCCGGGTCTTACTGGGAGCTATGTGTATTCGAAGACATCGGGGGAAAATTAACTGCTAAATAGATTTATATTGGCTGATGTCGCATCTCCAATCGTCCAGGTAGTTTTTCAGCCGAAGGTGGCTTATGCGTCGAAATATGGTGTATACAATCAAATAAAACTTTGAGGAACGGTTCATTGAGTTGAAATATACACTTGTACCTTCCCCCAAATTTTCAAATGAGATCATTGCGTCGCTGTTTGAGAAAATAAATATTTGCGTTTACTTTCCGGCGTACGATTCGGAATGTATAATTTATTATTACAATCGTGCATTTTCTTACGTCTCAAATAATACTATAAAACTGACAAAATTTATATTGAAGCTCGACACTCTGATTTAATTTATAAGCCCGTCGCTTTATTGTTTACGTTGTACGGTTGTACGGTTGGACACAACGATTCATCACACTTTTTTATTTAGCTAAGAGCTAGAATTATTATCTTTTTCGGCAGAAACTCGAATCCTATTATTTTGAGCCGGGATGACGATTTGAAGGAAAGCTTGTTAAAAATATTGCCCTTCCATCGCGAGCTTTCACGAAAACTAATATTTTTCAGCATTTTTCATGAAAAATAGTATAACCGCTTGACGTAAAATAAATGATGAAATGTGTGCCATCCCAACAAATGAGCATACCATGAAACTTAATTGATCCGACCTCATTTGAAAAATACGGACGGAATCGCAAGCAGATATTGTATAATAGCCTGTAGAAATTTTAAAATTAAATACAACCGCGTCAAATCCTTTCTCAAAATTTTCCACGCCGAACAGCAAGATCGATTAAAATTGATCGTAAGTACGTACTTCGATAAACGAACCCCCCCAAAAATCGTTCGAATCAGCGGGGATCCCAAACCCGGTACCCAAGCCGATATATTATACATGTGGATGTATCAAACGTATGCTAAAGTGTGCTATACAGATATACTTCACCGTTACGTTTGGGTATCGGGTTTACGGGATCCCTGTCCCTCGGCATCCTCACCGACTATCCTGCATCCGTCGGTCACGCCTTTGACCACACCTCGAGCTATATATACACCCAAAAGCTACAACTCGACCCATCGTTCCCGCAATGGCGATAAAAATTAATCCCCCGCCGATTAAACGGCCGCCAAAACAGCAGGACGCCAGATATGTATATACGTACATAACAACAGACCCGTATCGGTATTACAGACACGCGCTTCTAATGTCCCACACTCCCCCTGAACTCCCGAGAGGCGAAAACAGGGGGTAGCCCCCCCCCCCCCCCCCCCCCCCCCCACCCCCCCAACGGGGCGCACCTCGCGCTCACGACACAATAATATACATATATACCCATGCGTCCATGTATAATGTATTATTACACAAATGCACGCACCGCACAGTACAGAGTTCATGCGACCGTGCGCGTACACGAAGGGGTTGGACCAAAACAACGGCACGCGACGATATCCCGCCCACTCTGCTGATACGCGTGCCTGTAAAAACTATTCGCGTGCGTACACACTATCGTCGATTCCTCGTCGCGGCTTTTAAAACTACCCCGCGAGCCATCGTCTTTGGGGCTTCCGCGGACTGTGTACAGTTTCTTTGACGTTCACCGCTCGCACTAGATCGCTGCACATTTCGCATCGTGCCCCGCGATGGGCATTGTTTCGAGAATCCTCGTTTGTATCGGAGCGCGCGCGCGTGCTCGATCGAGACAACTTTGTCGTAAAACGCGTTGTTGTTGGATGACTGAGTGACCGAATGATCTACGCGGCTCTCTATAAAGTTGAATTTCACCATTTAATTTACTCATCACAGGTATGGAAAAATATTGACTTTCACTCGCGGTGAAACCGATTCGATCTTGAAGGGGGATTTTCCGCTCCGGTCGATCGTCATCATCATCGTTCGCTTCTCGAACGATTATAAAAAAAAAAAAACACGCGTCTCGCGCGACATGACGATGCAACCAAGTCCGACTCGCGCATATACACAAGTATAATGCACTCAGGCAGTCACGCGGACGGAAAATCAATCACAAGCGCGGCCGCTCCTCCCCTGTCATCTGCATGCATTGTGCGAGTAAAAAAACACATATCCCAACCCTTTTGCTGGCTATTGGAAGCGACGCACGCACGTACGACGATAATCAATTAGGAATCAAGAGATGGAGAGAGAGAGAGAGAGAGAGAGATTAAAAAAAGCTACCTGCGGAGCACTTGAAAACCAAGTGGCCCCGCCGGGCGTACAGAGCGGGTAAGTAGCAGCGTTTGTATTATATCATTAGCAGCTGTATAAACTTCCGTCCTCTGTACATATATATTATACGTGTGCGTGCACAATTATGACGCTCTTGGATTGTGAATGCGCGCGTTGGAGAGTACCTCCCCGCGAGGGCAATAACGATCATGCGGAATAAAAAGCATTCTCGGCCTAATGGTAGAATGTGATGTACGGTAGTGGCGACTCCTCCGACGCTCACTGCTTCGATGACTTTTACCTCTCGATACCTCGATACTACTGTGCACGCAATGTTTTCCCCCCGTCAACGATCTCTCGCGTTTATCATACCCAACTGCACGCATAGGTTTATTATGTAATATACTTTGCCGATCTCGTCCAGCCCACCTGCTCCCCAAAGTCCATTTCACGCGGTCCCGGTCCCTCTCCTTCTATATGTATACTCGTCTCGATTTCACCATGATCCACATATCGGCCGAATCTCGATCCCTCCTCGAGGAGAGATCTCCTTTCGCGTCCCGATTTCCATCTTTCCCTTGCGCACTTCTCCGCCCGGTGCGTGTACGTAATATAAAGGCCGAACGACGAAGGGGACAGAGAGGCGAAGAGTGTGCACACGAGTGCGATGTACAAGGACGTATATATACATGCGTGTGTATACGCCATCGGGCCAGGGTGAGTGCTCGCTCGAAAATAGAGCAATAGGTGGAGAGAGAGAGAGAGAGAGAGAGAGCGAGAGATTAGCGAACTAGATTGACGGCCGTTCGTGCGTACATACGCATGGGAGGGAGGGACTGAGCTCGAGCACATCGTATACGTATAGTTGGAATTAATAAAAAGGCGGTGCCGAGAGGGAGAGGCGCGCACGCGACTCCCCATCCGATCGTGGAGTGTGCGTGTAACATCTGTCGAGACCCTTATACGTACATACATACATGTATAGATAAAGGTGCTTGCGCGTGTTATTATACATCCATGCATCTACAGGAGCACCAAAGGAGTGTAAGATTTTTTCGAATGGATGCATACATCTAGGTGCGCCACTCGCGTAGTACAGCGATGGCGATATGGGGACTTTGGAACTAGGATACGCGTAGCTGTTGTGATACACGCGGAGGGAAAGATCGCTGCCACCGCGCCTGTGCTGTTATATACCTATACATGCGCACGGAGGTGAGGGGGAAAAAAAAGGAAGCCGCGGAAGTAAAGCCAGAGGCTGGGGGGGGGGGGGGGGGGAGGGGAGGGGATACGCGGGTACGTGGACGCGCGCACGTGGGGCCGTGCCCTTTCGGGGTGCGCGGTAGCAGCGGCGGCCCGGGGAGGCGAGGAACCCCGTAGCGATCGTCTTCTCCGCGACGATCCTCGGGGCTGCACGCACCTTATATGCGTGCGTACCCTACGAGCCGGCCCCTTTTAAATGCCCCTGGCGCAGGAGCTTCCCGCGTACGTACGCTCGTGGTGGTGCCTGCCGGCCCCGCACATTGTTCGACCCTCGCGGGATTCGGACGAGCCGGGGGAGAAGGAATCGCGAGAGGCCGGGCGTCTCGTGCGCGTCCATTGCGTGCGTATTGTACGTATGGATGCGCAAAAGTGCCGATTTGGTCGATGTTCCGTTTTTTGTTTTTTTTTTTTTGCTTTTTTTCGCGTCTTGCAAAATTTGACGCAGTAGAGGTACTACGAAAATACACGACGACGACTCGGTCGTTCGACCTCTGCCGCGCGGGCAGTCCCGCACTTTCTTCCGCGTATATCGATACACCCTGGGCGCAAGGACAGATATGCGCAGGGGTACTTTTGTTTTTTCAGCTCCGCTCTTGCACAGCCCCTCTCGCACCTTTTTTTCTTCCCCGACACGTGGGAACGAGAGAGGCGCGCAGGTGTGTGCTCTCTAGCTCCGTACGTGTAATACAGTACCGTGCGGCAGAGTATAATTATCGTTACGCGCGAGCTCGTGTTTATTCGATCCTGATGTCTCCAAGCGCAGCGCATACGAGGCTCCTGTGATGCTGTAGTGTATATAAATCGGTACGTCCTTTTTTTTTTTTGTTACATATAGGTACTTGAAAACTCGAACCTCGGTACAAGACGCGCTGCTGAGGAAAGTCGTACGGGCCATGTTATACGTGCAGGCAGCGGGCGATTCGGCGTCAATTAAACGGGGGGGACTGTATGCTCAAGTGACCGATAAATTGCTCCGCGTGAGATGATGTACCATAATATACATATATAGAGACTCTCGCTCGGCGACACGGGAGGGTTCGAGCTAATCGGGTAATGAGCCCTGCGGCTCTGCTGGCGGTCGTCGATGAGCCGTTGCTGTTGCCACTAACGATCGTTATGATTGTTATGACGATGGGGTGGTAATTATCGTACCGCGTGATGCTCGATTGGAGGAAGGAGAGTCGAGTCGAGTTGGGTGGTGGATTCATTGGCCATTTGATTTATTCTGGTGCCTTTTTTGAATCAAAAGCTTCATTATTTCCTTTTTTCTAAAAGCCTTTTTTTTTTTTTTTTACATAGAACCGGCAGTTTGATTAATTTTGAAAATTCTGTAGCGATGAAAAAAACAGATTCAAGGATGCATTTGCTGGAACGGTGTTGATGGAATTATTCTCTCGGACAGTATGGAAACATCATATTTTGCATTGAAAAAATAAATTTCAACATGTTACTCCAAAACACTATTCAAAAATGTATATACTCTCCTGTATTTCAAACACCTTGGATTCCTTCGCGTGAAAAGTTAGCGCCAAAATGAGATGATGGGTGTGCAGTCGCAAGGTGCAGAACCCAACAACCTATTACTGCACCTCTCTCTCTCCAACAAGCATAAATCAGCGCCTCCGTTCCTCGCCCCGTGCGCCGCCGCTGAACAAACATCCTTTGTACGAACGAGCAATCTCTGATGTAGCCATAAATTCTCCTCTTTCACCTCTTATAAGTACCCTATATAGGCACGGCAACGCGGGACCTGAACATTTTCGAGAAAAATCCCACTTCGATCCCAAAACTTCGACTCCCAAACAAAGGAGAAAGTATACAACCAGCACAGCTCGGATCGTACATTATACAGGTAATAAGAACCCCGCGACTCCCGCGGAGTCAACTTCAGGGTTTCTTCGCCGTGCGAATGTACATGTTATATACGTATGTACTGCACTTACAGTTGGAGTATACAGAGTCGTATTTGTGCAGTGCTCTTTTGAATTGTTTTTTTAATAAACGCACATAACGTATTACATCCGAGAATACTTTCTTCGAGTTTCCCTTTCTCGTATGCAATAACGCTTACGGGCGTGTAATATATACTTGACGACGGGTAATCAACGCAATAGGAATAACAATAAGGCGGTCCTCTATTGTGTTGTGTAAGCTTGACTCGCGTGTGCGTGTGTTTCTTTTGTTTCTCGGGCGGTAAAATAATGGGCGCAAAAAGGTCCAAGGAAGAAAGAGGGCGAGCGGCAGATGCCTATACGCCGTAACTTCGCGACGACAGGGCCAAGGGGTATTTTTAACCATTATTCGTATTGGTGGATCGCGGGAGTCCCTTTGGTGGGGTCCGATTTCAATCGAAGGTTTTCGGGATCGTGCGTATTAATTGATGACGGTGATTGACGCTCTGTTGCTTTTCGCGGGCGTTGGGCAAAAACAGTCGGGCCATGCAAACGCGTGGTTTTGAATTTCCAAAGCTCCGGGGCCCGTGACACTCGGCCGACGAAACGTCACGCCCAATGATCCAAAATATTTCAATCACGATCTTTGGAAAAAACAATAGACTTGCCACTGTGTTTTGCATAATTTCGCGGTTTCACGGTGATGCAGCAGCAGTACTGTTTCGTGGTAAAAAAACATAGCAATACAAAAATCATTCGCTCCAGTTTCGCTCTCGCCCCCTTTTCGCGTCGCATCGCCGCTTTTTTCGCGCGCACTGCATCACGTACACCCTGCGTATCCTTGTACACATTACAGCGGCACCGCGCGCAGTATCCTCATCTTACCCTCGCACGGACACCTATGTATAATATACATCATCGAACGACGACTGTATAATATAATATACGACACATCGGAGCAGCAGCAGCAGATTTAATTCAACTCGCGGCGCTGCTCGGCTCCACTGCGATACACTCGTATGCAGTATGGTCGTCTTGCCCTCACTCCCCCCGCGCGGGCCCCCAAAAAGTCGGGCTCTCTCTTCCCCTCTCGTGGAGCACAGCAGCCCCTTGTGTGTGTTATACAAGGCGCCTTTGATTCTACCCCGTATAGTCGTCAGTTGGAAGGTGACGTTCTTTAGGTACTTATATATACCGACTGGCTGGCCCTTCGCCACTGTAATAATACTCACTCGTATATTTATTATACGCGCGTATACACGTACGCTGCAGTCCTAAGCCCTCCGTGCACCGTATTCTTACCCATATATACCGCTGCGGGCGACGCGCCATTCTTTTCTTTTCTCCTCCTCGTGTTCTCTCTTTACACATATATTTGGCGACGACTGCCCTGTACAGTAGTGTAGTGTATAAGTGTCCGTACATTACATATTGTAGGTATATAGTATGCCGATACTTGATGCGAGGAGCGTTTCGGGAAATATCAGCGGCGGAGGGGTCAGTCTGGTATATGAATCAGCACCTTTCCCTGTATACCGTGTGATGTATATACATAGACGCAAGGTCGGCTGCGCGTGTACGATAGATACAGGGTTCTAGAATCTTGTGCACACAGGTACCCGAGCAGGAAGAAGAAGAAGGAGAAGATCGCGATCGACGTATACATCGGTTCGGATGATCCGCGCATCGCGCGCGGTGAAGGATCCTCGGATATACTCGAACATCAGCTGGTCCCCTTTTGGCCATTGTTTCGCGTCGCACGTATATATACCCATGTATACGTGCACGGACGATGTGTCACAGTGTGCTTCTTGGTGCCAAAGGGCGGGGCCGCGGGACCTCGAACAGGGAAGAAACGGGAGAGCCGGGGGGGGAGGGATAAAGGGCTGCGGGCTTGTGGCCTACGCGTATGCATATATAATCTCTTCTCCGTCGCCTGAAAAATCAACTCGCGATGGACGCGATTTATTTTTCGCCGCGATTCCAAATGCGGTTCGCACAACGTACACGTCGCGATTAACGCTGCGTGAAAAAAACAATCCAGCCCTTTTTTTCTTTTTCCACCGCAAACGAAGTATACAGACGAGTCGTCAAGTTTTGGGGATGGAAGGAGCGATTTAGGGGCGGACGACTGTCGGATCGTAATCTTGGCGCACATATACTTGTATTCGTGTTCTGTCAGCCGTCACTCCTATATGTACACGTACATTATATATCATGGTTCCTGATTGCAATCTGCTTCCTCTCCTACACTACCTCTTGTGCGGCAAGTACCTCTTTGTCTTTTCTTCCATTGTACTCGCACCTTCGTGACTTTCTTGACTCGTCGGGGCCACGCAGTAAGCGCATTACTCATATCTTACATTAAGTATACGTTATATAACAGGTACTCCTCTTTGACCCTTTGAGTATGTGATATATATATATATATATATAT
>JAPYYV010026912.1:0-13875 GCA_030522625.1 Copidosoma aretas
TTAGAAAAACTTGAGTGTTTTCAACGCCAAAAAAATTGTTTTGCAATAGATTAATAACATATGTTCCTTGAAAACTTTTAGTCTGATCAAATTGGTCTATAAAATACGCACTAAGGAATATGAATACAGTCGGTCAAGATACAAGTGCGCAGTAATTAGGTCATTTACCCCTATCTCACGCAAAATATGTAAAAGATTTAACCTCTTATAATCTCATAATATATCATATTCAGATCGACCATTTCCCACCACAATTTGTACACGGTATGTTATTGATAGAACAAAAATGTATTAGTTTTAAAAATAATACAAATTTAGGCCTATTAACTATAAAATACGGTTTTTTCAGATAATTCTTAATGTATTCGAATAAACAAATTATTGTATGGACAAGACAGTTTGAAAATAACAGCACATTTACCGATGAGTACAATTTTTATGGTTACCTAGTTATTCAAGTAGAGCTCTTTAAAAGTGTAAGGACACGTTTGCTCGCTCGCAAAAAATGTTAATCTACGAACACACGGAACTTTCATCGATAAATTGATGACAGTCAGTTGTTAATTAAAAAAAATCTAGAACTCTTTCAATGTTTTGCTGTTTATTTACGTTCCACGAAAATTCGTAGAAAATTTCAAGCCCAACCATGCCGTGATAAAAATTGAAAGAGCACATCAACTTGTTCCGGATATAATAATAATAATAATAATAATAACTTGATCAACTCTGTATCCATACGAATCCATCTTTGTCCAATCTCACTGGACTAGTAATCTTCCAGCCCCGCGATCTCCAATCCTGTCTTCATAGCACATCCAAACTGTCCCTCCCTGCACGAACGCAGCTGTCATCAACGTTCAAAACCGACAGAACCCATCAAAATCACCATCCGAGCCAACGACTCCTCCGTCCCCACGATCTCGCTACACGCACCAACTCGCCCCGACAAAACACTGCAGTAGGGCCGTGGGAGGTTGTCTCCCCGAGATTATGCAAATTCGACCGCTACCAGCCGTACAAGCGTGCCCGCCAAGCTTCACGGGAGAAGACGAAGGGGAGACGGAGGGACCAGTGTCGCCCGGGGCCGATTCCCGAGCGGAGAGCACCCGCGGGCTGTTTGTGCGCGAGGCCGAGCCGACGAAAGGGTTGTGGGGCCGATTAATTCACCCGCGGGGAAATTTCATACGCGCCGAGCTGGCGAGGGAATGCGATACGGGAAAATTGATTGTTGGATCTTGATTGATCGCGTCCACGTGCGTCGTTAATACGCGCGTGTGTGCAAGACGGGTGAAGAGTGCGACGAGTTTTTACGCGAGGACGTGTGGGTATGGGAATGGGAGTACGGGGTTTCGAGCGAGTAACGGGAGCTGCTGCTGCTGCTGCTGCTGCGGCGTTTGGCTCGAGTCCTGTGGATTTGGATGCACCGAGATGTGCCAATGTGGTTGAACGGTTATGATTTTAAGGGGAGGTTCAGGAATTATTTTTTTCGTGCAAAGCGTGTTGTTTTAACCGTGCCCACTCTATCACGGGAAATTCAGTTCTGGTCAACTCGCCGGTACTCAGAGATTCACAAAATTACAGTACAGTGGACTTGGTTTAATTCGTTGAGTGGTTACTGTGGAATCCCCCAATGAGAGAGGTTTATGCTATCAGAACTGACAAAAGGAATTAAATGTTTGGATTTCCCGCTCAACGAATTAAACCAAGTCCACTGTACATAATTTAAAGCAGAAAGCAGCTAGTTGCCGATGGTCTGAGTCATGAAACTTGAAAACGCGTTGTTTTCAAGATACAAAATAATCTGAAAAAAAGTACGAGAAATTGTAAATTTTCGAAAACCAAAAATTGTTCAGCACAGCATTCAAGTTTAAAGAGGTTAAATAATTTTCTCCAAATGCAGAGAAAGCAATGACACTTTCTACAATGACTATTCAGAGTGTCAGGAAATTTTGTGAATTTTTTCAATATTTTCTACCAAAAAATGTTTTATTGATGAAAAATAAGCCAAAACTTATTTCTGTCCTTGAGAGCTTGTGTTTGTGGTTGAAATTTCATCAATAAACATATTTTGAAAAAATTCACGCAATGACACTCTGAATAGTTATTGTTGAAAATTTCAATGCATTCTCTGCATTGTAAGAAAATTACTGAACCTCCTTAAGGTCTTGAGAAGAGTCCTGACAAATTTCAGACCATGATTTTTGGTTTAACGAGTTCTAGAAGTGATTTAGTAAAGAAGTCACCGATGTGAAAAAACGAGCTGACGGCAGACCTCACAGAGAAATGTTCCCCCTCAATAACTAGGTGTCTAAATCAAGTACTCCTACCCTAGAGGTGGCGTAACATACTCTGCAAATTCAGGTACCAAAATCTCATAACCGTGCATGTATATTTTTATTATAAGCAGTACTAGTTCTTAGATTGTCTTTGATGCTAGTCAAATAATCCACCAGAGTGAATGGAGAACACTGCAATAATAGCAGAAAGACGGCCCTCTTTTAGAAATTTCAAGCCACTGTACAACTAAACTGCACTGCCTGCCCTGTACGTACGCGAAGGCAAAGTACCCCCCAGTCGCGCTGAAAACAGCTCTCGGAACCATCTCAGTACACTCACAGACAATACACCCATCACGCGAAGATGCACGCGTGCAGCCTCATCTCTCCCGCTCTTGCAAAGGGGGATGGGGGGGGGGACACTAACAACAAACGTAATTCGATAAAACAAAAAGCCAGAAAAAACGGGCCCACGAAGAAGATGGGAGAAGGGAGTAGAAGAGACGAGCGCTCGCCCATACGCGTAAGTGGCAAGAAAATTATGACTCGAGTCCAATGGGGACGAGACGCGTGCACCGGCAAGGTTGCAGTTGCAGAATCCAGCGCCCCCCTTCCTCTCGTCGCCGTCGTCGTCGTAATGGCAGTGGCTAACGCACTTCCGTTCGTTCACCCAGGCGACCTTCGCAAGGTCACTGCAGGATTGAAAAGTTTAGAGTGTGAGAGGGGGGGGGGGGGCAGTGCACGTGTATAGGTTCGGTGCAGGGGACAGTGTACACATACCTACGCATGGTCGGGGTAGTGCAAAAACGAAGGCACAAAAGGGCCGGGACTGAGAGGAAGGGGGGGGGGGGGGGCTGCTGCTAATCAACGCCTGGCGTCATGCTATACTCTGAGGATGGAGGAGCAGGGGAATAATGTATCGGAGAAAATTACAGTGAGGCACGTGTGTGTGAGGATGAGGTGCAGCAACGACAACAACAACAGCAGCGCAGAGAAGCAGGGGGCAAGAACCGAGGGGAGCGAAAATTCCCTAGCTATATGGCTTCTGGGAGGTTATTAATTAATTCATTGAAATAGCCGACAGACAGTAGGCGCGAGGGGCTGAGGTTGTGCGCGTAATTTTAACTGTAGCTGAAAAGTAAAAATTGCCGGGGAGAATGTGTGTGTGTGTAGTGTGTGTATACTGTATATATACATGTGTGTGTGTGTACGTGTGTGTGCAATTGACTGTTGACTATTTCAGGTTATTTGGGGCAACATCGGTCTCGAGTGCCCATGAGTAACTGTCAACGCAGCTATTTTGACGGGATTACAGATTATGTGGAGGTACACTGCTGCTGCATTTGATTGGTGTTGCAACCATGTGCGTATAAACGGGGATGCTTTCGTGGGTTCTTTCGTCGGAGGGCTGCACAATTTTTCGGCAAGCTAACCAACGCAAGAGATGAATGTTTTTATCAATTTTTTTTTCGTAATCATATTATAAAAACAATAATAAATGTAGTTCTGAGAATTTTGTCATTTTTGAAGCACCTACTTTCATGATTAATGTTTTAATTTTCAAATTAAATTTTTATATTATTAAATAACTTAATGACGGATGATGTCCCCTGCATGGAATTACAAAATATCCAAAAGATTATAAATTATTGTATCCTTTAAAAAAAAAAATTTATAGACTAATGTAACCAGCAGTTTCACGCGGGGGAACTTAATTTTCGAAATGTTCCTGCCTTTACTTCATAAAACCTCGTCCGGTTTACAGCGTGCGAAGGTTAGTCGAGTAGAGTTCTGAATATACGAGCAAAACGGTGTGATAAGAACGAAGAAAATCTCAGTCTGAATCGAGATCTCGAGGAAAGGAGCCGAGAAAAGAAACGCCATGGAAAAAATGTATACTTAACACGTGATAAAGGATAACCGAAAGGTGGGGGAAAAAAAAAAACGTCGAACCAACAGACGACGGTACGAAAAAAATTAAAAAAAAAAATCGAGCGCTGATAGGAAGAGATCAAAGATGCGCTGGTGAGGAAACTCGAGTTACAGTCGCCAGCACACGCGTAAGTTATGTACCCGTACGCAGGATCGCGGCATCGGCAACGTTCATTTCTCCCAGGACGACGATTATTCGCCAGTGCCGATCGGGCCACCAGGAAATTCCGGGCAACAGACGTGCCCATAAATAGAGGGATTGCTATACGTCTCTGATGTGATGATACATCTCGCGCGGCTCTCGAACGGAGCTGGAGATTACGCCGGGATTTTCGTGGCCGCGGGATGAACTGGGCGTGCGCGTGTATACATCTATTCGTGGCAGTGCAGAGCAGAAAACGAGTTTTTCCCACCGCCCCCCCCCCCCCCCTCCCCTCTCGGTCTGTACGACGCGACGGGGAAACGATGACGCGCGCGCGCGCGAAATGTAAAAATAACGCCTCGCTGGGATATTTATAGCGCGGGCAAAGAGGGGGCACGATGCGTGCGCCCGTGCTGCTGTGTTATGTACCCCAGCGAGGAGGGGAAAGGAAAAGTCGACGACGAGGATGACGGAGGTTGCTGATGATACTGGCGCGGATGCGTGACGGAGAGAGGACTTGGGGACGAGAGTGTGAGAGTCGTGTGAGTTCTACCACAGATTTTTTATTCCATCTATACACGCTGGCATTTCTTTTTCACTTTTTTTACCTAATTTTTGTCTTTTCTTTGCAATTTTGAACACCTTTAGCGAAAACACGTGCAACTTTACTCCACGATATGACACGAAATATTTTTAAATAAATAGGATATAAATATAAATACAATATCATTGTTTAATAAATAAAGTATTTGCAGATACATGTTTTTTTTTTCGTTTGCAGTCTCGATTTTATAACTTTCAGTATTATCAACCACTTTTAAACTATTGTCCAGCATTTTTGTGCCTTCTTTTCTTTTCAGATCATAAATATTTTTTCGCGTTCAACCAAAACTTAAAACTTTAACTATGATGTCGTTTTTTACAATGTTATCATCATAAACTCACGGCTTTGAATATTCACTAATTTTTTCATGGTGAATAAAAAAAAAGAGTGTTAAAGCATTATTGAATCAAACGTACCACGATCACCGCTCAAAACGCACTCCTCTCGTAATTAAATACTTCAGAATCAGGTACACGAAAAAAACAAAAAAAAAAAAAAAAAAAGAACAGCGAGAAGCAAGCCATCGACGAGAAACCTCAAACCCAAGTAGTAAGGGTCAGGGTACGGCGCGGCACGCACCCACCTACCTGTAAACCGGCGCCACGGGCAACCCAATACGCGTACAAGCACATAGGCGTGGGGCACCGGACCGCGGCTGTGCGCGCATTTCCCTCCAACTTCTGCGGAGAAGGCACAATATCATACACGCGCGTATAAAAAGAGGCAGAAAGGCGGCAGTGGGGCGCGGCACGGAGCAGCAGCGCATTACGCGCACGGCGTAGCGTCGGGTGCAATGCGCTCGGAGCGAGATGGCCTTGACGCGGGCCGGGCCGGCGAGGGCAAGGCCGACTGCCTGGGGCCGTTTTCTCTCTCTCTCTCTCGTGCTCTCGCGCCTCTTTACGAGTATTTACGTCTGTACGTACAGGCGCGCTTGCGTACCAGTACCTCGGGAGAGCGTATGTACGCAAGTGTGTGTGTGTTCAGCAGCTGCGCGCAGGGGCACCGACACCTTGCCGGTTGCTCTTTTTTTTACTACTCTTCTTCGCGATTCGCTTTTTTTTTTTTTTTTTTTTTTTTTTTTTTTTTTTTTTTTTTTTTTTTTTTTTTTTTTTTTTGTTTTGCGGGTTTGTTTTGCTTTTTGCCGACCGATCGAGTGACCAGAGAAGAGAAGGCAGCTGCGATTTCAACAAGTTCTACTGCTTCGTTATTTAATCGTTACGTCAACGTTGATATGCTCGCATTTTGCGAGGAATTAACGATCATTATTCGATCGGTGCTGAATCGTGGAAGTTTATATTTAGCGTGTACGATAAGGTGGATTTAATGACGCGTTTTGCAATGTTGGTAAATGACGTAAATATTCAAGCACGTGGTACGAGTATATTTAAAGAATGTCAGTTAGTGTGTGAAAGTTTTATTTCATACATTTTTGTACAAGAAATTGCGCATTTAAGAGTTTCAATTGGAGTTTTTAGTAGTAAGATTTCTAATGATTTTGCTAGTCTTCTTTCGACATTACTGGACTTCTTTTTCAAGCCTTTGACACAAATGTACGTATGTTGTAAAAACTTTTAAGCGACAGAAGATTCTTGGTAAACATTCAAGAATTCCTTCAGACTTTAATAAACTTTATAAGTCTACCAGGGACTTTCGAATGGCATAATGTTATTAATGATTTGAAATAAATTTCAGCAATAGTATTCGAATTAATTACAATTGCAAATTTATTATAATAATTTTACGTGAACGCAGAAAAAAACAACAATTAATTTATACAATATAAATTTATAAGTTCACCTAGAACACATGAGTACGTAACACGTTGCTATTTACTCAAAAAAAGAGTTAATAATTTTTTTTCGTTATTGTCGAAATGTTCTTTAATACATGTCTTGGATACAGTGTACAAGTTTCAGAGCGCAAACAATGTCATGCAGATTTTTCCATATATTGATACATGTACGTTGATTATTAGAGTTTACAACTTTATCATCTGTGTTTGTCAGACGGTTATTTAAAAATTTTAAAACAAAATTATTCATCATCATGTAACTGCATTTATCACGAAAGTCATTTATTTTGATAATAAAAAGGACCAACTTTGAAATTTTTTAAGTTATTCTACGACGAAACTTCTACTTTGTATGATTACGAAAAAATATATGCTCTTCCAGTATTGGCTTTGGTCTAGATGTGACGGTTCACGTTTTTTAATGCATTAACTGACTACTCCTTCTTGAAAAAAGCATGCAATAGCATTTAAAAAAGCATTCATATTGTTTGCAGATCTCATACTGATGGTATCATGTATTTTTAAGATAAATTAAATATACAAAAATTACATAAGGGAGTGAATGTATGCAGAATAAATTACCAGCAAATTCGTATGAAGAATTTAGTTTAGGTTTTTTTTTTTTTTTAACAAAAACCAAATAATTTATGCTAAATAAGTCAATTAAAAGCAAACAGAATAATGGCTTAATAAATTCATTTATGTAATTGTTTATTATTTATATTACTTTTTATTTTAAGTCATCATTTTGAACATAAATTAACAAAGAAACTCCTTTAAAACATCAGTAAAACCATTAATCCGCATAAAAAACATCAAACTAGTTTATGGTAGAGCAAAATAAATTCGAAAAAATTAAGCGAATGGTGCACGAGAGGGGCACACCAAGGGCCACAGTAACAGCGAGGAAATAGGAATTACGTAAAACAGCCCCGAGTGCTATAGAACCTTCGCAAAAAACTCTCTAGATACAGAGTTTGAAAGAGGGAGATGTGCACATGCCAACAACAATCGGTTTACCATCAACCTTTACGAGGGCACAGCTCAAGGGGGTAAAAGGAGTGAAGCTGTAAACAATAAAAAGTAAGAAGCAAAAGAATATGAAAATAAGTTAAAGGAAAGAGAGAGGAAGAGTCATAGCTGCACAATCAACGTCGGCCTTTGCAGATTGCGTCCGGCGAAATTGCCGGAAAATCAAGCAGTGCTCTGTGCAATTCAATTGTGCAGCTCGCGAAGCACAAAAACTTGCGTACACGTCTGCAGTGATAAAAAAATGCTGGACAGCCAACAACTTGAAAGTGAAGGAAATTTATAGATATTTTACAAAGTTTTTTTTAGTTTGATTAAAAAAAAACTCGAAAGACACGCACGATTTTTGTTCCTTTTTAAAGATTCTGGACTTCCGAAAGTATATCTACTATTGCAGAAAACAAAAATCTCGCTTGGATTGACGGACGGGATGCTGAAAGCAACTTTTAGTGTCATATAAAGATGTTCAACATTGTCAGACTTCCAGCGTCCACACGCAGCTTCTAGCATCGAATCTAGTCAGTTGAGAGGTTATGATCTTACTTTTTAAGATAATTTTAGAGGGATGGATATTATTATTTATAATATTGATAAAACTTGTAGTGACGTTATGGACGCAGAAAGCAGAAGCTGCTCCTAGCGTCCCGTCAAAATGCTCCTTGAGAGGATCATCTTTAAAACGAGAGTTCGCAGTATCCCACCTTCTGCTGCAATCAAATGAGTGTGCATCGAGTCTTTGAGGGTAAGCTTAAAATGACTTCACATGCTGTGCTACTTATATGCAATATATAACCAAAAACAATTGCAGGTCAGCACAACACAGGACGCTCAACTTATGAAAAATTAAAATAACTGTATAATATAGGTACACACACACACACATATATATTTGTGTTACAATAATTACAAATATTTATTATATACATTTGTGTTATATACTGTATACTATCAGACAATCACTTCCTTTTACATGGACTGGATAAGTAACTAATTAATTGATATAAACTCAAGTTAAACAAACAGTATGATAAGTAATGACGAAAAATCTGTACACTATTTTATAAAATTATGATGCTAAAGTAGAATTTGTATAAAATTAGATATCAATTTAACTTCCAATCATCAAGTGGAGCAGAGTACAAAAATACTAGCATATTTAAGTGGTCATCACTGAGTTTGTTTCTGTCATAAGTTTTCATGTGGTTTGATACTAAGAATAAACTTTTTGTAGGCACTGCAGTTGCCAAAGTATTTGAATATCTCACCGCTAATGTTTTTAGGTTAGGAAACATCTCTTGTCCAGATTTCCAAAACTCAAAACAATTTTCTTCCGCTTCGTTACTCTCGATTTTTAAATATTGTTCTAATTCATAATGATACTGATGACTGGTGGCATCGTTCAATTTTTTCTTAACATCTTGTTCAACTAGAACTTGCTCATTAACACTTATTTCATTTTGTTTAAGAATCCCGTCACTTTTCGTTAACAGAGGCATACCTTCAGATATTTTTTGAAGCATTGAATCGATTCTCTGTAAAGTATCAGTCATTGCTGATTTGTTTTTAAATGATAGCATCTTGAAACGAGGATCCAACAACGTAGCTGTCGACAATAAAAACGACTGCTCAATATTTTCAAATTTCAATTTGATCAATTCCACAACTTTTTTTGGAAAGTTTTTTCCAATCATCGAACTTGATTTAAACTTCTTCATCATCTCTATTATCATTCTTTATCATTTTTATTTTTCAAAATAAGTGTGTTGATGAAGGTAAAGTAATAAAAAAAAATGTAATAAATCACATAATGAAAAAAATAACCGAAAAGTAAAAGGGATTGACCAATAATTTTACATGATGTAGATACAGGGATCACCACGTCTTAGGCATCACTATTGGCTTTCGTAATAATGGATAACAATATTGATGAATAAATAATTCAAAAAATGTTCAGATTATGATTAATCATTTCACAAAAAAAACTAATAATCATAGCCAAAGCATAACATACTACTGAAATTTTGTTGCTCAGAAATTCGAAAATAATTCACGTGTCAGACCAATTCCAAGAAAAGTTTTGAAATAATAAATAAATAAACAAAAAAGCTTGGTGCTGATTTATTTTAAGAATATTTATTTATTCGTTTTTAATTATTTTAGTGATCGTTTTTATTTATCTGCAAAAATGTATTATCAACTGTCAGAATAGTACATAATATGATGATAAGTATAATATTATTATGATACATAAATTAAATTTTTGTAATCAGTGCATTAATAGTTATTAGCGAAAAATTATTTATCAGTGTCTGAGTGAAACTACTGCTACTTATTTTGGTACAGACTTGCAAGACGACTGACCATCGCATGGACGGCCATATTTTGGGACCTTTCACTTTCGTCGAAAATATCTCGTAACCGGGCTTTATACGCACAATACACCGAGCATACCATCGGGGGGCGTAGCTCAGATGGTAGAGCGCTCGCTTAGCATGCGAGAGGTACCGGGATCGATGCCCGGCGCCTCCATTTTTTTTTATATATTTATTAAAAGATAACAAAATATTTAAATAAAAGTTGTAATCAAGCTACTCACAATTCAATAGAAAATCCCGGGGTGACATAACGGATTTATTGGTACCTCCACAAATTTTAATAAATTTAAATATTTTAGTCATAAAAAATGATGCACACAATGAAGTTCTTTTTTTTTGGTAAGATAAAAAAAACTTTTACATTCATTTTAGCACAAAATATCATTTAATCCTCATTGAACTTGTTGAATGTCACAATAATCAGCCTCTATTTATAAAGAAAAAAATAAAATTTTACAGTTAAAAAAATAAACGAACTTTCATTTTTGAAGATTGTTAATAACAATGTTAAATAGAATAAAAGTAGCTGTACAATTTTTCACACATTAAACGTGCAGGTACGATTGGTTGTACAAACCCATGAATTTTTATACATTATATGTATGATTTGTTGGATAAACAATTGCACCTGATTTTTTACACCTAAACAAATTTTTTAATTTTACGGCTACTCCTTGAAAAATTATAAACAAGTTAAATAAGTTTTGCAAAATCAAGATTGGATGAAAATGCAAAATATTTTAATACTTTACATTTTTTTACTTATTCATTTTTTTTAACGGTCACCAATTTCAAGGCATGCAGTATTGAAAAAGAAAAAAACATTCGATGTTTAAAATACATCCCTCTTCGATTTTTAATATATATTGATTAGAATCGATATTTCACCAAGTTATTCCGTGAATCATTACGATTGCCTTTTTTGCATACTTACGCACCTCGTAAAATTTCAAGAATGAACAAAAAGAAAAAAAAAATTTTTAGAAAAATAATAGATAAAAATGAAGGAAAACCATGAGTTGATTGAGAAAACTTTATTCGCCTGAAGTAAGAATACAAAAATAAAATAAGAAAACACGAGCCGGTCGGATTAAAGTTCCTCGGTGCGGATTAATTTACAGATTGAAAAACCTAATCCGTAACTTGCTATACTTATTTCCCACCCGTTAAAAAACCTCCCCTACAAAAATAAAACAAAGAATCTCTTAAACCCCTTCCCAAGGCACCAGCACTTCCAAGAAAACTTCCCCTGCACTCCCCCGTCGCCTCAAAACCATTCCGAGAATCCAAAGCCGCGAGTAGTTTTCTCAACACTCCAGCATCGGACGGACGGACAGTCGGGCGCACAGGCAACGCTATCGTCGTTCCGTCCGCAATAAATAAACCACCGCTTCTGCACAACTGCAGCTCTCTCACGGCGCGTCGCAATTATAAATCGAGGCCCCGGACAAAAAATCCCGCGCACAGACGCAACGGAGAAGCCCTATTGTATTGTAATGTAAATCGTCGTTCGCGGACTGCCGCCGCCGGTGGTGGTGTTTTAGAAGAGCAGGGGGACGCATGATTCTATTCATGCTCCGAGCGAAAGGCCCCAACAAAGGGCTCGACGAGAGCCGTCCGAGCTTCATCCAGAAAATCCATACTTTTTCCCCGCACAGATCCGCGAAACGCGTCCCCCCGTCCGAGTTAAATACTCTTGGCGATCTCCCCTTGTATACCCCGCGGCATCGATCCCCGGCACTTTGTTCGGAATAATGCATGACGACGATCGCTGCCGTACACGTCGCGGACTCTCTGTTCGGTATATATACGTATACATACATGTGTTTATAGGATCGGAAAACGATTCACGCGGCGATAACCCGCGCAGCGCACGGTTTCAAGAAGCTGTAGGGGGGGGGGGGGGGGGGGGGGCGCGGGGGGAAAAATACGCGCACGGTCCGTACGAGATATGTCACGGGAGGCCGGCGGCCTGTGGCGAAAAAGCCGAATGATAATAGAGAGAGATGGCCGTACATCACTGCACGGCGTACGGTGCGTCGTAAAACAGGAACAGGAGAGAAAATATCACGTAGCTCGGGACTCATCCGGCGTTTTTCCCGCAAAGCTCCGAGCGAGCGTTCATCGCATTAATGGCCATCAGCGGCCAGACGTGCGTGCGCGCGCGCGCCAGGCCGGAGCCCGCGAAATTGCGAGCTTATTCAAATTACATGGCGCGCAGTGGCGCCTAGCCGCGTGCGTCGCTCCGAGGATGGTCGGGTGTTTTGTTTATTTTTTTCCAACTTTTATGTACACAGACGCGGTGAAGACGCGCGGGTTTGCATTGGTGTACATTACTCAGTAGAAGAAGAAGAAGAAGAAAAAGCACAGCAGCACCCTTTTTCGCTCCTCGCGAGGCTCCTTTTGTGGCGCGCGGGAGGCTGTTTTCTTTATTTCGCCCTTTTTCGGTTTTTTTTTTTTTTTTTTTTTTTTTTTTTTTTTTTTTTTTTTTTTTTTTTTTTTTTTTTTTTTTTTTTTTTTTTCTCTTTGCAGCCAACAGCGACAGATATGCGGCGGAAATTGATACGCACTCCGATACTCAAGGCGCGAGAACCGACACGAATGTATAGTTTACTATACCGATGATCCGCAAGCTGTGGTCGATGGCTTGAGAATCCGGCATTGTATGGGAGATTAATTTTTTACTCGCGAGTTTATAACTATCCTATATACTCGGGGAGTTTTTGTGCAGTCTCGAGGCAAGGGATATTGAGTGTCTGCGACGCATGCGATCAGGCTCGCTGGTACTTTTAACTTTTTTTCGATAGGCTGCCGGAGAGTTTGGACATACATGAGCTTGAGTCTCGGATTTTTTTTTACCAATCAGTAAGTCTACTGTTATCAGCTCATCTCGATGATAATTTTTAATCTTATGGCTTTATTTTTGTTGAAAGTATGCATGGTAATTTTTGTTGGAACATTTTTCTCATGTCCGTAAATTAAATTAATATTTATAAGAAAAACAGAATTTTTCAGCAAGAATATTTTTTTTAATATATTTAAAAAATTTATGGATTGAATTTGAAGGAAAATTAGAAGCGATTATCATTTGTGTTGAATAATTTTGAGAGAAAGAGAGACATTCAATGAAACTCGGAACATACTATACAGTTGAGAAGAAGGGAAGACAGTGTAATACACGAGCAATCGGTAAAACAGGATGCGTCCTGCATTATGAGATAATGTAAAGTATTATTTTTGATTATTTTTTGAAGCAGTTTTAATTCCATCTCAGAATTAATAGTTAATTTACTGGCTTTATTTTAAATAATATTTAATTCATCATTTATATTAATAACTCATTTTTACCTTTTCTTGATATAGAATGTACAGCCCTGGGGGTTGGCTGTCGCCACTACATCAATTTTTTAAGAATAACATGAATCTCCGACCACTTGTTTTTTGAGACAGGATGTCAGAGCTCTATTTGTTTCACATCTTTGGGATAATCGACCTGTCAGACTTGCAGTCCATTACAATATGAATATGTTTTAACCTGCCGAATAAGAGAGGATGCACAAGGTAGCTTAAGGTAGTTCAGCACCCCCAGCTGTTCTCAACCTGTTACATACAACAGTAATTTATTCATTTTCCAAATAATCGTTGTAAATTATCGTCAGTTGACACTTAAATAACCAAAAAAACCTTTAAATCACAAAACTGACAGGGAAGATCGAATGATTTCA
>JAPYYV010026926.1:0-11311 GCA_030522625.1 Copidosoma aretas
TTCCTTCCTTCGTTGTGTATACGTATAGTAAAAGTTATCTCGGTCGGCCCCCTCTCAGTAAACAAACTGATTTCGGAAAATCAACGCCACGGCATCGAAAGCCACCAACGAAGCCTCAACGTACTTACAACGTACCACGGGTCTCGCTAGACGGCGCGCGTATGTGCGTATACGTGCGGCTTTAGAAATTGAGCCGGGAATTCCGGGGGGCGTAGGCGCAGGGACGGAAATTCGCGTTTGACGCGCGCTCGGGGCTTTTGACGTTTCGCAGTTGTCGCCGCGGCAAAAAGTCGCGGGTATAATATGTAGGAGCGCAAAGGCTGCGGCGACGTCAAAGGGGGCGCAAATCCGAGATTAATTACCCAGCTGGCTTTTTTTTCCCTTCCTTCTTGGTTTCGTTGCTCTTTTTTTTTTGCAAGCACGAGTAGTTGCGGAACAATCGTGCGAATCGACGAAATGTTTCCTATCGTAAGGAATTACGATTTATTAAAAATTCGACGAATCGAACCTAAAATCTAATCAAACTGCCGACATTTGCTTTGATTAGCTTCGGTCGTTCGATCCATCCTGATTGGCGGACGGCAAAGCAAGTCCGATAAAAGCTCGCCATTGTGAAAAAATCTACTGCAACCGCTGTTTGAAAAAATAAACATTTTCCGCTCCTTGGTTTCACGGCACTCGAGCTCACTGCACACTCCCCCGCTCATTTCCACCACAGCCGCAAAAAGAGGAGGGGGTCCGCGCTCGCGATGGACTCTCGGCTCGTAAAGAGCAGAAGTAAAGGCGTCGCCGTTGTCCTGTTTACTCTGGACGTACCTACGCGCCGCTTAATCGAGTTTGTTCGCTCCCGTTTCGTACAGCTCTGCATAATCGCACCAACTCCTGATGGTTCGTGATATATACGAAAAGGGGAGAAGGGGGGCGCGGTAATGAGAACGCGAGATGGGTGGAATCATGGTTTTCCTTTTTTCTCCTTCCGAGTAATTTGTTGCCTGACGGATGTTACTGCCGGACTCGAAAGCGCTGGAGTCGCTAAAGGGAATAATGGATGCGCGGGATCGAGGAGCGTTGAAAGCTCAACGGTTTAGAATGTGGATTTTCAAAAGTTTTCAGGGCACTTGCACTCAGTACGAATCATCAATCCGGGAATTTTTGCTAGCTGCAATCGCCACGCTGTATCACGTATGGACATTCCAAACGAATGAAAAAGGCGAACAAAGGGGTCGAAGATACATCGCTCATCCATATTCCGTACGCATCGCTAACCCGAGCTATCGCCAAGACAGATCGTCCTAAAAATCGAGCGCGACCGAGCAACAACAATGACGGGACGAAAGCGAGGGGCGTGGATCCATCAATTCTTCCGATCGAGCGTAAAAAACTCGCCTCTTCATTACCGACCAGATGCAGCCTTCGGCTGCGCTCGATCTTCATTTGCGATCGACTCGAAAGCGAACAACAACGGAACGGACTCGGCACTCTCCTCGGGGAGGAAAGAGCCCGTGCGCGCGCGTTATCGGGCGTATCCGTTTCTTGTCACCTTAGAAGCTTCGCAGCGCGAGGCAACAAAAGAACTGCTCCGACTGAGGTGTATGGGAGAAAACCCTATTGTCTCGGGGCTTTTTCTCGTTTCCCGGCGCCACGGGGGGAGAAGAGCTCTTTCGAGCCCGGGAAATATCAGGTTAGCGGGGAAGACGGGCGAGTCGCGTGCCACGTGAGATCTTAGCTTGCGTGCGGTTGTATGGGAGTGTTTTTTTTTTTTTGCTGTTTATCTGTATGATTTTATTCAACTTGCTTTTCTGCTGTCTGTCGGTGGTAAGATGGATGGAATTTTGATATCCATTTTTAATCCGATGCTTCTAGATTAGCTGCACCAAATGTTTTTTTTTTATTTTATGTTTTTTTTTTTAACAGAAATGTAGTATCAACATGTTTCACGGTTTATTGTTGAGTTCTTGTCAATTTAAAGCATAAAATGTAATATTTCTGTCTGTCCATGGCTCGTCTTACCATACTCGGCTGTTTCTACTTCGTTTTGACTAAAAATAGATATTTAAAAATTATAAGATAACGCTTTTATTAATGAACTGAAAAGTTAGATAGCATTTTATTGTACGCGTCATGGATAAAAGTGGGGGTCACCAATAATGCATGTTGTCATAAATAATTAAATACTTTGCTGACTCCGGTTTCCTAATTGGTCTATTTTTCGTTGGTTAATTCGGATTTTTCAGGTATAGTAGTCAGAGTGTGTGTGATGGATTCCACAAATCATAATTCGTAAAAAATTCGACAGCCAAGAATACAAGGTATCTTAGAAAAAGGCATCAGCAGCAGATTTCTGTCCACTAAAAGCTGCAGCGCGGGACGCGTCATTTTTCACGGGCACCGCAAAAGGCGCACGAAAGCGACAAAATGAAAGATATCGCCCAGCGTGTGGGCAGTTATTTATTATTTCAATATCGGGAGACTGCCGCGTGCAGTGTACACATATACGGCGATACTAAGGATAGCCTTGCGCTTTCACCTCGAACTTATAGCCCAGTACGAGTCCTCGGAGGGGTCCGTTTTATTTTTAAGCACCGAGAATATGCAGATTCGTGGGCGATTTTCGGGCGATATTAGATAACTCTTTCTCTGTGTGAAATTAAATTTAAGTTTTAATGCCGAGAGCACCATTGCTGGTGTAACATTTGGGCGGAATTGCTCTCAGGCCGGGCTGACGATTTATTTTCATGGACGAAATTGGTGGGTAATAGGAAATTATTTTGGATTTATTTGAAATTTTTCTCAATTCATATATGTTCTACAAAGACAAACAATTAGTATGCATAAAGAAATTATTCTCAAACTTAATGTTTTCAAATCTGTCTGATTGGATTAAAATTATTATCTACCCCTACCTTTAAATCATGCAAATCGTACGAAATAAAAAAAAAGCATTATCTGTTTTTAATTTCGGTTTGCATTACAATTCAAAATATTCAAAAGAACAATATCGTAAGAGTTCAAGGACACAGCAGCGAAACATCCTCAACGCCGAGTATCATAAATCGTTCGCAAGAAAGAAAAATTCCGTCATAATCGCACCCTATCTCCTCCACCCCTTCTCCAACAGTGCAAATATACTTTACAAAGCACGAACAGCGAAAATAAGCCCAGCCCAGTCAGCACCGAAGAGCAAACCTCTGCTGCTTCCACTGCTAATGGCACTGCGCCACAGAGATAAGGGAACGGCAAAACTGCCATAATTTTCGGGAAGGCGGAGCCGTAATTATACTAACAATATACTACCGCATCCCTCGCGTCTCTGAACTTGATCTTGAAACTTTGTTTCCTAACACTCTCAACAATACGATGGCATTATCATATACGTAATGTTTATGCATTAAATTAATATGCATACATGCCCCATCAGAAGCATACTTATTAATTCACATCCCTTCAATGCTAGCCCAAAATAGATTCGATTGCATGGATAATCGACGAACGGTGGCCTATTAAATGCGCGGATTATGTTCCTACTAATGCACGGTCGGTGCGGTGCAAGCGTACCCGTCGTATATGTATATTAAGCACACAAAACGAGTCAGCTGTCGGCGCTGATTGCATTTTCATGATTATAACCGCATTCGACAAATTGACATCCGCATAATTTAGAGATGCATCCCGAGGCGGTTTCACGTATAATATACGGGCAGATCGATCCACGACGACGTCACGTATCTCGTTAACTTTTTGTCATCATTGATGTGGTGACTAATTATGAACGGTTCGTCTGTTTACTGTCATAAATTTAAAGTACACGCCAATTGTTAGACATGGTCAATCAATAAATATCATGTCGACACACCCGGTTTTTTCATACTTACAATTGCAGCTTATTAATTAAGTTTGTAATTCCATAAACAGTTTAAAATTCATGACTTTTATTATCAGGAATAATGAAAAAACTTTCATCACTCGTTAAAATCCAAAAATTTCCAATTACCAATTTATATTTTCAATAAAAGAGAACGATGAATGATCCTCGGTGCCTTATGGAACCTGACCACATTACACAGTCATGCTCTTCAGTTCCACCACACAGGTTATTTCTCATTCTTTCCCATAAACCGTATAACAAATGATCGCGAGCCTCCGCAGATCTGACGCTTCGAAAATTCCATTCGTAAAAATACCGCGCAAGACCCAACATCCATAAAAAAAAGCTCCCCATCACTTACACATTCGCACAGACGAGATGCAGCACTTTAATCCCGGAAAAAGCCCAGCCCTTCCCCGACCCCCCTCGGCACCCAGCACCGGCCCGGAATAAAATTTTCAAAAAGCCGAAAAAAACCCATCCGCCTCGCGCGCCGTCCTCCCCGGCGTTCTTCAAATATACAACGCCGAGAGCGAGCGGGTCCCTGAAAAATTCATCGCCGACGAGTTTTCGCGAGCGGAAGAAGCGGACCGAGGGCCAGTTCGCCGGTGCAACGCTGGTGTACGCATGCACGGTGGAGCTATATCGAGCGACTCCGGGAGCCCGGCGGACCAGAGCTCATCCGACGGACAGCGGGCGCGCAGCCGGTATAGCCTACGCGGAGCGCCCGGATAGATGCAACAGATAATGCGCGTCTGCTGCTCTGTGTGTCGCGCGCATGCGTTCGTCCGGCTAGAGTTGTCGCTCTATATACGCGTGAATTTTTCGGTTTCGCCGTACGCTACGCGGTTTTCGGTCTCTTTTTCGGGTAGACATCGGGTGGAATTTTCGTCCCACTTGTGGTAATGACGATGGTCGTTGCGTCATCAGGGGATTACACCTATACCGGGAGTCCTGGGCTCGTTAGTGCTCGGCAGTGTTGCGAGTGGATGCGGGATACAAGCTTGGTAGGACTCGTTGTGCAACTATGACCGGTGCGCCACGCTCAGCTTGCATCCCGTGCACGTTTGATGAGTTGTCGTGTTCGTTGTACCTGTACTTGTAATACGCACGGGCGGTCCAATTCGTCAAATGGGGCGATCACAATGCGGAACAATTTATTTCTCAAAATTAAGTGCATTATTTGAATCGCCGCATAATTTTTTGATTACTTTGCATACGACAGTAATAGTCGACAGAATTTTTTCCAGTGACAAAAAATCCAGAACTGTTATTTCAACGTGTTTGAAAATCCATAAAATAATCGTGCCCTGATACAATTTGTATTATTTTGGGCGTATGGTCTACTTGGAGAATGGAGGACAGAATTGATCAAAGAGGAAACAAAGGTGACGATCTGGTACTGTAGATTTCATGCAAAAGGTAAAAAAAAACCAAGAACGGCGTGGCTCGAATATTTGAAACATCATCGTCTTACCGTACCTCGGCTGTTACTACTGATCGTACCCCGATATGGAGCTAAAAAAAACTCGAGCGATCGAACCTCGTTGTGAGCAACGAAAAAAGAAGTCCCTACGACAACAACAACAAACAATCGCCAAGTGTCGACGAGTGGATCCCGGCGCCCTGCGGAGCATTAAACATTAGTGGACTTTCAAATTGAGCACGTCTTATACGCACGAGCCCTGGACCTTAACCTTCGCCCACCTCTTTGCGTTTCGTTTCGCGTGCATCGCCCACTTGGCCCGACTACAATCGATACCCAGCCCTAGCGGACTCTTCTCTCGCTGTATCGTTGTTTTATCGTTTTATGTACCTACTCACCAAATTCAACCAAATCGCAAGGGGTGTCAGAGCTTGATAGGGGATGGGTTTCTCTTTACGATGATACAGAGCATGTATACACAAAAGTTTTTCCACCATTACCTCTCTCGCAACGAAAAACTAACGAGTGGGGTGTTTGTACGTACAAGAATGGAGAAATAAAACTCGAGTCCTCCCTCGTTGACGACTTTATATTATGTATAGTAGGTATACAAACTCCGGCACGAGATAAAATAGCCCGTCTCACCACCGCAGGAGGATCGAGTCGACCTTCTCGGTCTTTCGGAACTGCCGGAATTTTACGATTCTCTGCTCTGCGGAAGTGTATGCGTGGTATACTGCCGTGTCCATAGTGTCTCTCTCTCTCTCTCTCTCTCTCTCTCTCGCTCTCTCTCTCTCTCTCTCTCTCTCTCTCTTCTGGCAAGTGCGGAAAAGTAGAATCTTATTGCTTAACTTCGGCCAATTTTTTTGAAATCGTTTCTTCGTGCATCGCGTACTTTTGAAAATTCAATTAATTTTACCACAAATGTTATCCGCGTTCCGACGTCTGGTGTTTTTGGCTTTTGCTTTCCTCCACAGTTTCTTGGGCTCATTTCGAAAGCGACCTTGCAAAATCTTAAAAAATTATTCCCGACGTTTCACCAAAACCTGACCAAACCCCGCGGGATAACCCCCTCAAAAACGCCAAAGACGATCTCGACCGTTAAAATCGATCTTGAAGATCGGCAGGGAGATCCAGCGGGTAACCAACAGATGGTGCAAGATGTACCGGTTAGCAGACATCGAATGATCGAGTGGCTGACGTACACACATACACGTATACAAAGTGGTTTCTACCCCCCTCCCCCTTCCCCCTTAGAGCTGATCGAAGGTGCTTGGCCTTAGGCAGGGAAAGCTCTCCTCTCCGAAGGCTCCTTCCTTTCACCGGCGCGCGCCGGTATAGGCACACACGCTCGTTTGTTCTTGTGCTCCGTGTGTACGCTACACACCTGCTCTATAATTACTCTTGGTTTTCATTTTAACGTTAAAGTATGCTCGCACGACAAAATTAATCGAAGGACGCGCACTTTACGATTACTTTGTTCGACTCTTTCAGGACTGGTGCTCGTTTTTCTCGAGCACCGCGCCAAAAAAGAGAAGAACGCGCCGGGAAATTGACGGTATATACCGTGACAGAAGAGACGAAGGAAGCGTTTTACCGGAGGACAGATGAGGAGGGTTTGAAAAAAATCGTTCTGCGTTTGCGTATATACTGTAATGCTGTAGAGTCTAACAGGCTGTTCACACGAGCGCACGCTGATGGGAAGAACAGGAGGCGAGAAGATACCTCGGATGGTCCATCTTTTTCACTGTATCCTGCGGCTGATTTTTTTTTTTTTTTTTAACATCTGTATTCTTCCGAATGCAAGATACTGATCGATACACGTCAAATGTTGCTGGGGACAAATTAGCACTGAACAGCGAGTCAACTTGCTGCATAATATTTTACAATAAAAATTGAAAATCCCGAGCCTGCGTTTTAATTCAAACCCTTGAGGTCAAGCTGATTATTCCGAGCGATTAGCTCACCCACGCATACGTTGAGCCATCAATTCCGGCCCGACTGACTCCACACAGCCGTTGAGCTTCGGCGCTAATACAAGCTTCCATCCGTCGATCGATCGCATCGACTTCCGGAGCTAGCGTGTAGCATAGGCACAGCCTCGTCGATTGTGCGCGGGGAACAAAGAGGCGGCAAGAAGAAAAGTTTATGACGCACGGCGTTGCTAAACATCGAAAATTGAAAGCCGCAGAGTGTGCTGTGATTCCAGATGGCCCGCGCACCTGTGCGCGGGAGCGAGTTTTGTTTTTACTTTCCCTGGGTAATTCGCGAGCATCGAGGCGTGCTGGGAATTTTAGAAATGTTGTGGGTGCACTGTGAATCCAAGCGTGTTGCATCGCACGAGTGTTAACGAGCGTTCCAAAAACAACCAAATCGATGGTTGTTCATCAGCTGTTTAATAAGTTTCTACAAATTAATCAGTTTTGATCTACAAAAGTCAATACAAAGTGGCTATAGAGTGTCAAACATTGATATCAAAGATTTTACACGCTTGCAAGATATTTGTCGACCTGTAGCCTCCGTGGATTAATTTTTGCTGCTGTTCAAAGTTGTTACAGATGATTGAAGGATTAACAATAGATCGATTTGGTTGCCAATCAAATACAAATTAATGCCACTGCTGCAGTCAACGCTGCAACATCCACTTGTCACAGCTATCTTGTGATTTCTAATATTTATACGCGCGCATATTTCCTTTACGAGTTTGGGAGCATTGATTTTCGAAGTTTAGATCTTCCCTTTACCTCGTGTCGTTGTCTTAACGGGGACGAACTAATCACTCTATCTCTCTTTGTGCGTGAGAAATTGCACAATCACAGTCCGTACAAGTTGGATTCGAAGGGTGAGCGAATTTTTAATAAAATGACATGAAAAAGAGCGCAATCGTCACGCCTTGCATCATGCAACGATTGTTGTGCATCTAATCGTTGAAATTTAATTATGTATGAGTATTTGATTGCTTTTTAATTATTTTTTATTTCAGTCTGTACGGTTGATAAATTAACTTTCGATCTATGGTACTTTCTTCATTTGGATGCAACTTTATCTATTTTTGAATACAAATAAATCTCAATGAATTCCACTTACCAGACCGAAAGAATTGGAATGTGCACAATACGAGATACACAAGGATCTATTTTGTTTTGGCGAAAACAAAAACAAATCGCATTTCTCAAATGTCATGCGTAAAATTAGCCTATAGATCGACAACATCGATTGTTTTTCCGAATAGCTTAAGAAAAAAATAAAATGGGAATGACGTCCGTTAAAGCGGCACGTGTGTTCCGGTTGACGCACGTTTGTCACGCAAAAGAAAGAGGACGTCATCTGCAAGCGAGATAGTTCATATCCAGTAAAAGTCCACCTGAATTTTATTTAATTTTTATTATTTAAATAAAAATCCTATTCGGTATTTTCTCCTAAAATGTACGCAATCACTCGATTAAATGCAACAACTTCCGCAAGTCACGTTGCACAACAGAAGGAGAGTATACTGCTCAGTTATGAAATTCCGGGCGTGCACAAGCTGGCACGTATGAGCCAGCGTACATCATTTCGGGCGGTCCTGCCGTACGAAATTTAGGAGCTGGCGCGCAATAATCATCACTGGAATCTAATTATCTTTGAGTTTGGCCATCACGGTCTCAATGGCGTTTTGAGCTCAACTCTCCTGTTTATAAGCTTGGGGATGTATTTGAACTTAAATTTGCTGGAATTACTAAAATGGCAGAATGATGATGAGTACAAGAAATATATGAAGAAAGAAAAATAAAAGGTGTAGAATTCTTACAGGCAACGAATAAGTAGATCCGGAGAAGAGATAGAGAGAATGATGGATGAGAAAGAGAGATTAATAAAGTAGATAAGAATAAAAAACTTTAAAAGATTACGAGGACGCACTCTTATTGTAGAATTGAAAAGTATAAAATGATTTTTTTTACACGTGATTAATAAGAGCGTGAATCGGCAAATCAGTGAATTATTTAAAAACATACAACATTAATGATCATCGCTTTTATCTATCACGTGTTACACGTGACGTGTGGATTAAAAAATTCTTTCATTATTTTTGGTTCATTAATAAAAGCGCTTTTAAAAGTTTGTATTATCTTTTATTTTCATTTTTTAAAGTTGAAGAGTCCATCGACTGCGAAACCAAGTAGAAACAGACGAGTGAGGTAAGACGAGTCATAAGCAGGTGGAGACATAAAATTAACCTAAACTTATTTGTATTCAATATGATGATTTTAAATTCATAAGTACTTAATAATCATCCATATAGATGTTTTTGTCAGTAAATAATTATCGTAGTTAATCTAGAAGTAAGTTAAAGAAAGTGGAAAAGTACTGTGATAAAACAAAAAAGTGGGGATATCGAGAAAAAAAAATCGTAAAAAAAAGACATCACGAACACCCCTATACTAACGTCCTATAAGAGCCTCCAACACACTTAACAACGTAGTTAGCGATTATAAACACATGGAACATCGTACAAAAAAACAAGTTAGGTCCATTAACTAGACCAATTTCGGTTCAGTTATAATCATACAACTTAAAAGAATTAAATATTATTTTTAATCATCATGAAAATCAGTATAATGATGAAAAAATTACAAAAATCTGTCGTTATGTAAGATAAAGTAAATATTGCGATCACACGGCTGTAGAATATAAGGTGTGCGGAATAAGAAAAACCCATAAGCCACCGTAGAAGTGAGAGTGTGGTCTGCCGAATGTAAATTCTACGGTTAGTATACTAACTTGTATACCAACTAGCTATAGCTTACAGGCTTTTCTTATTCTGCAACATCAACTTTGTAGACGTGTGACTGTGGCCTTACAGGCTCAAATAGTTACGCGGTACGTGTTCCATGTGACCGCAGCCTACATTACTATTTTTTACTAGAATTATTTCGTGACTTTAAATATCTGTTTTGATTAATCAACTTAATTCATGACTTTGTTTCAATAAAATTTTCATACACATTAAGATTAAGCGCCAGTCATGACGTTATACAATAGTGGACATACCTTGTTTTCTTGTACCCTGCATAAATGTCCCTACCATGACTTTAGAGATAGACGCTCCCCATCGTTCGGGAGATAGGTATCTTCCAGCATTTTCAAAATATTGTATTTGTTTAAACATTTTTAGCGATAATGTAGTAAAAATTTAGAATTTTTTGTTTGTAGAATCGATTTTCTTATAATTTAGTTTATTTTAGGAACAATAGATTTCTTGTATATTTTAATAAAATGCTCCAAAAACAGTTATAAATTTCTTTGGTTGGTAAAAACTGCTTGATCTCAGGACTTTGAAAATCCATGACTTTTTTCAGAAGCACTTTGCAGAAAAATTACATGAGACCTTTTCTCCTAAACATGGTCCGAATCATCAAAAAAAAAAAAAAAAAAAAAAAATCCTGAACTAAAATATACAAATTACTGTATCCGCGGCCACACCGCCCCCCCCGCACCCCCCTCCCCCCCCCCCCGCCAAGCACACATAGATACGTCATACACCTACAGAAAACAATTCCCATCTTCAGCAGCGATGAAGTGAGCATTATAACATGCACGCGTGTGCCCGCATGTGCTCGCACATTTCGAGCCCACTGCAACGCGCCGCGTTGAACAGCGGGCGCTGCCGTATAGTAGTAGTAGTAGTAGTATATAGTAACGCTCGGGGCCCACCGTAGAGAGAGAGAGAGCGGCCCGAGCGGCACGAGAAAAGAAGGGGGGGGGGGGGGGGGGGGGGGGGGCCGAGAAGCATCCTTCGGCCTGTCGGCGGCGGCGGCGGTGGTGGTGGAAATATAAGAGGCTGCCGAGCGGCGGGCCCCGGCCAGTCTTTGCAAAGCGGTACCTTCGGCATCCGAAATAAGGTCCGCGCGCACTCGCTTCGTAAACTTGAGAAGGACCGACTGTATTATATACGCATACACGTAGACCAGGGACCGGAAAAGCGCGGTTGTATAGCCGTCGTGCCAGTGCGCCGGGCGTGTTTTCGCCCACCCCCCCCC
>JAPYYV010026927.1:0-11211 GCA_030522625.1 Copidosoma aretas
TGTGGGTGTAATTTTAAAAATTACACTCACACATACGTCAAATTAAAAATAATATTAATGTTTATTTATTAATGTGACTGTAAGACCGATATAAATATTCGTCTTGTTTGAGTACACACAAGTTAAAAAGAAATTTCTACTTGTTATTGTTTGAATCATTTTTCCCAGCCACATGTTAAATGAGGTGAGGAAAAATTGCTTGAAAACAGGAATCGAGAATTTTTTTTAAACTCTGAAAACTGCCAAATTCAACATGAATAGTTTTATGAATTGTGTAAATGAACTGGGAGTTTTTTTAAGAATTGTATTTTCTCAATTATTATATCAAGAGTTTTTTCATTAATCATCAAAACATTTACCGTAATGATAGAAAGTTTGAAGAGTTTTTTAATAACTCTCGATCCCAACTTGAACAAACAGCAATTTATGTACCACAAGGAAAATGAGAGTTTTTAATGATCATCTTCGCACGCGCAGAAGGCAGCAGATCAGTTTCATCTCAATTTTCTCCGAATCGAAGTCGTCAACATACTATTTTTATGATTGCAATAAAATCTGCGAAAAAACATATAAAAGTATGTCTTAGCTGTACAAAGATTCATCAGTTCATTTTTTTTCGAATTAATCATTTTACTGTGAAGTTCCATAAAACAGCGAGTAAAGAAAAAAAAATTTTAAACGTCATTATCGCGAAAATGAAGTTGTTAACGCTGCTGTTTCTTTTTGGCTAATGAATCTATCATAATTAAACAACAAGAGAGCCAATTTTTATACCATACTAGCGTTTGGGAAAAAAAAACGACGAAGCCACCTTATACAAAACATGTGAAGTACTTTTTACAATATTTTTGGACGAACTAAAGAGCTGTTGTGGAATTTGTTTTTTTTTATCTAGCAACGTTTCTTGATAGTTGTTTTGAAGAATCTTTTATACAAGTTTTCAACAAATTTATGGATCGTGCAAAAATGTGGTATGCAATTTTATTGTAGCCAGTGTTTGGGCTACATCTATTACTGTACTCGACTGCGGTAGATACTCCTGTCTGCGTCTACCGCGCTTGTCTTGCAGTAATGATGTAAGAAATCGTATCTTAAATAGTCAAACAATAATAAAATTTGGTAGTGAGCATTTGAAAACGTATTATATTCAATCTGATGCCTTGTTTGTAGGTTATATCATGTTGTACAGTAAACTTTTACGTTGTATTTTCAAGTACAATGAAATAATGACAAGGAATACAAGGATCATTGAAAGAGAAGTGCACACGTATAATACTTAAACAACAGTTTCATGGGTGCTGTAATAACTTATAGTTCAAGTTACTCAGCTTGTGTGTGCAAGATGGTAACGTGATTCGTTTTTAAGAATGTCTTTTGTAGAAAGCATCCTTTCAATAGTTCAAACCCGTTTCTTTGCAAGCACCTTATAAAAACCATATTACAACGAACAATCTGGATATTAACAATAATGGTAACAGTCTCAAAAGTATGTACTAATAAACTGACAGCGTCATCATAATATTCACCCAAATGAATGACAACGAAAATTGAAAATGACCTGAATTTTGTGTTTTATCTCAATTTGTTTCAGTTGCGAAATGTTATGTAAGTATCACGCAAGAATTACCTTTAAATCAGATGTTCAGAGAGTTGTCTCGCGAAGATTTATCACAAAACCACCATGGACGATGCGGTGAGAGCTGCTGTTTCGGTGAGACGACCGTAAAGTTAATGTAACTCGCGAAAATGACGTAAAACTCAGACGAACAACATACTGACCGTGTGTGATATATAATGGAAAATGTACTTAAGTGTGTATCAATGTAAAAGTGACATCATTGTAAAAACGCAAATAAATCCAATAAGTGTAGTCTTTCGCTACTATCGCAGTGCGGTAATAAGCAGTGTTTTGTTGCTGTCTGCTTCGCGAGATGAGTAAGAAACGAGGAAAAAAAAGGCGGGGTGGTTGGTCTTCTGCTGTAGTTTTAAACATCGTGAAATATAGCATTACTGCATCTTGTGAAAATTATACATGTTTGTTAAAAATATGAAAAATGATGGAATGATTGGAAACAGGTAGGGGGAATTTAGTTGTACGTGTAGTATATCTGTAAAAAATAATGTTTAATTAGTAACCATGTACAAGCGCGTTTGTTCATAATTAGAGAGTAACAAAAAAATGCTTACCAGAGGGCAGCATGGAGTTTGGCTTGCTTCTTCCGTTCTTCGAGCTATCAAGTATAATTATATATAGAACTTAAGCTCACTGGTCCATATCAGTGCTCCTAAAAGCGGCACCGAACAGCATGCTGAAGCAATATACATAGATATACTTTAGTACACGAATGGGTGCCGTCATTGGGAGCGCTGGTCCATATGAAGAGTCCTTATTCACTAGTAGTCAGGGTCTAAAAAGGCCAATTTTCCGGTGTTATAAGCTATGCCTATTTTGAAGATAATGGGACATCAGAAAGAGTCAAATGTAAATTACGCGAATCCAAAATATTAAAGTGAGCATGTTGAGGTAGCACGGAGAAACTTTTTGGACATAAATATTGAAATAGTGCACCAAGTAGTGCAATCAATGATTAGATTGTTAAAGCATCAGATCAGAAGCTATTGCAGCTGTGGTGGGTGAGTAAAATTTCCATAATTCTATGTCTGTTGTGAATCCGAACAAATGTCCAAGCAGAAATAATATAAATTTAGTAACATGCAGAAATTTAAAAATAAATTTGAAGCGTACAACACCACCTGTTTAAAACACTACATTATCTCTTTTTTCGTTCAAATATTAATTCGTATGTTAGTTTAAAATAGGATTATCTTTTTTTTTTATTACAAAGATGATTGCAAAATTTGGAGTTGAATAAAGTTAATACTGAAAAAATTGTTGATGCTTTACAATTTAAATGTCAAACATTATGCTATCTGTATTACAACAGACCTCAGCAAAATAAATTATAAATATTTAGAGCAAATACCAATGCAATTACATGTCTTGTAAACTATCTCAAAATCGCTATGCAAGTATGTATGTGTGTATATTGTTTCTTACATCACAATGGGCAAATAAATGGATAAAATCGTTTAAGAAGGTTGAAATTGGCTTGAAAAGTATATTGTCGACGAAAAACAATCTTATGTTTTTGGAAATCAGTCAAGTGGGACCTTTGATGTGCAATCTTTTCCAACAATCAGAAACTTTAGCGAAAATGTGAGAAAAATTTACGAAAAAAGTCTTCCAAAACCTTCGCTATTCAACACTAAAATAATGCGTGCGGCAAACAAATTTGAAGTCGGTACGTAGATTATTTAAATGAGTGGAAAACGGCAAAAAGACCGTCATAAATTGTTTGTATACATTTCAGAAACCGTAAACGAAAATGTAAACGAAATTTTCTCAAATGCTATCAGCGCTGGAGAGACATTAAATGACTGATAAGTATATGGAAACTGACGATATGAGCAACTCATCTGTGAGCCAGATGAGCCTTGGAGCAGGTGAAACATCCTACATTAATGCATCGTCGTTTACTATGAGAAGCAGGAGTTCTCAATCAAGCCGTAGCACAAGCTCAGGCGTAAAGAGAGTAAGTGCAGAAAAGTAAACTGTTTGAGTACTATAAAAAAAACTAATAACGGAAATGAGAATGCTAGAGGTGCTGTTGCTTGAATGCATCTTGAACGTAAATAATCAATAATTATATCTAAAAAAGAAATCATTGGTTCATATTTGTGTTATGCTAAATAGTAATAAAACTGAGATATGCATTAGATGTACAAGGATTCATCCTTTGTTATAACTCGCATTCTCGCATTCTGGAATGACATCTGTAGTAAAAAATCCAGCCAAAAATTTGTAATAATTTCAAAAAACTATGCTAATAGTATACAATAGTGTCTACTTTATAGTATGGGACGATAATAGTTTTAGCTGAACCCTTGAAAGAGATAATTATTGCTGAGTACGAAGAACGTAACACTTTTAATATTTTTTATTTCAGCAACCAAAGTATATCGAAGGGTTCTTAGCAGTCTACCCGTATTGCAAAATGTCAGCTTTAGATTTTATTCACTGCATGAGATGCAGAAGAAAACTGCCAGATGATGTTACTAAGAAACCAATCTGCCCGATGCGTTTACCGAAATTTTTTGCGACTGTAAATAACAAATAAATTTAAAAAAAGTAATGATAGTAAATAAGGTAATATGATAAAACTGCGAATATTTTGGCGATGATCGTAGTTTTGAATTTTACTGTGAGTACTCAAACCAAAAAATGAAATGCCGCATGGGAAAATGTGAAAATAACTTTTTTTTCGTAAAGTCCTTTACGTAAAAAAAATAAAAGTATCCCGTAAAACCATAAACGTAATGTTTGTTACGGATTCTCGCAGCAGTACAAATAACCAACAACGCGGCAAGCAGCAGGTAGTCCCAATGCAAGTGGAAATCGAAGATCAGAAAAAAGTAATATAAGTTTCTGTACTCATATCTCACGTATTAATTGCGTCAGAATCATCATGTAAAAAAAGCGTATCACCATTGTTAAAGTCTTTTTGCAGTAACACTTCTGAGCAACAGTGCATCAGCGAGAAGAGAGCCAACAAAGAGAAAATCTGCAATCAGGAAGAAGTACAAGAATGTCCCTATACTTTTGATTAACAAAGTAATTAATAATGAATGATGCTTGAAAAAGTATGCCACTAATTTTCTATGTTGTTTGGAACAGGACATCTGAGCAACAGTGCATCAGTGAGGAGAGAGTCTCTGAAGAGGAAATCTGCGATCAGGAACCCGTAAAAGAAGTCTCCAAATATTTCTTAAAATAATTAAAAATGAATCATCCTTATGTAAAATTCTTCAATTTTTTAAGGCTTCATGCAACGATTCATTTGAGATAGATAGCGTTACTGTGAAAAAAGTTCTTGAAGATCAAATTTAAACACAAAACAAAGTAAAAGAAGTTCCTGTAGACTTGTTATCGAATAGTCTAATGGCAAATATGCAATACTTTGACAATGTTCTTGAATCTTATACCATTGGGCAATGAGGAGTGACCGCACAAAAGTTGACTGCGGTGGCGCTGATTGCACTTAAGCTATGATATTAATGAGAGTAAGGGAGACAGTCAGTTTCCCCTACTTTTTATCCCAGATAGACTCCCGATAGTCTGTCTCCGTTACTCTCATTAAGTTAGAATATTCAAGAAGTACTAATTTCCTCAGTAATGATAAATTTTAAAGAGTCTTGGGACGCGAGTACAAGGCACTGCAGTAGATGGTGGGACTAGATGCGTGGGTTGATGATGTCATAGTCGATGCCATGTGCTCCATAATGTCTCGTGATGCCCCTGAAACCGTTTTAATTGTGTCAACAAAAATTAGTTTGTATATTTTTGGATCTTTAAGTAATCAACCATTGCATCATGTATGGACACACGGTGTAATTGGCACTGAGAACAGAAAGATCATGATGCCTTTTCTGTACAAAAATCTTTGGCGATTGTACGAAGTTGATGAAGCCAATAAAACAATTTTTTACATAGACCCTTTCCGAAAAAGAAGTAGTAAAGTTTTTGACTCCAAATTCAAAAATTTTTTGATGAAAAGTGGTAGAAGCGTTTTGGGTTAGCAACATCAAATCTATTTGGTACCTCGTCCACTGCAAAAAGACTCGTATAGTTGCGGAGTTTTCGTCATGTACTATATATTTTGTCTTACGTACCACGTCCAATTTGACATGAACTTTGTTGCTGACAGCTATCGCTTGGAGATTTAAAAATCCTTACTAGAAAACGCAGAAAATATGATAGACGTTTGCCAATACTGTTTTCGAGATGTACAGGATATGCGAATAGGATGTGTCATCTGCAAGCGGTTCATTCGCGGAAATCGCTACAAGAAAGGTGGAGAAAATTTACTGGACAGGATAAACATTTCGTGGGATAACTATTATTGTACAATGTGCACTACATTTATGAAATTTTTTCAATAATTTTCGCGTAAAAGAAACTATCAGTCACATGACGTTTTATAAAAGTAAAGTCCTTTTTAGGCAGAAAAACAACTGTTAATGTAATCCAATCAGTTAGTTGCACAATAAAAAAGAAGACATGGTACTTAAAAAGCAACTTCAATACAGATTGCGAAAGAGATATACATTGAATCACGTGTTTATAAATGTTTTGTAAATCAGGAGGATAATTATGTGCTACTTTAATGTACTGTTGTAGTCTGAAGCATTTATTTATCTGTCAATTCAAAAAAGGAAGCCGTGGGACGACCAAAAAGTAGACATAAATAAATATCTTAATCAGTGTACTGATTCTCAAAGGAATCCATCAGTAAATTGCACATCAATCGCAAAAACATTAATTTGATCATGCGATCCTACTCGTATATTTACTGTGAAGTGGTTCCTTTGATGGAATCTCACCAAGTAGAAGCAACAAAAAGTATATATAATCGTTAATTTGCACAAAGCTGACTCCTTAAGTATCACTACTTGAAAGTTCTACTTAGAATACAATTAAAAACAATCTTAAAATATTGAATATGTCAATTTAATAAATTTGAGTGTACTAAAAGTTTTGAACAAGCAGCACCTAAACAATTGATGTACGGTTTTTAAATGTACGCGTAATAAGTAATACCTGTAAGAGTTTAGAATTAATACATCAATAGCTAAAAGTTATGGTTATCAAAAAAATAGACAAATGTTATCTCTTGCCAGCCTTAATTTTTGTAGATGAAAGATATCCTGTTCGAAGAAGCAGCAGCAGTAGTAGTAGCAGCAGCAGCAGCAGCAGCAGCAGCATTGCAAAAGTACTAAGTAAATTTTCTTATAATTTGGAAAGAAATCGAGAGTACGAACGACTGTTGCAAAGTGAAGAAACCGACCTGGTGTTGCCTACCGAGTACAAGTGAAGTAACTTTGTCACTTATGCGCCCTCCAAAGTAAATACTTTGCTCTCGATACATTTATCGAGCTAGGCGTCGAAATTCTCAGCCATGTAAATCCATAATAGCTGTATATCCTAGAGTATCGAGCATGGCAAATCTGGATCAGCGGAAATCAATGCTAAACGATTAGTACGAGTGATGAACAAAGAGACCGACAGAGATAAAATTAAAAGCATATAGAGAAGAATATAATAACTGAATCGTAACAGTAACGCTAAAATTTAGTTAAAGTATTATAAATTTCATAAATATCTGTCTTGTTTGCTGAAACTGTATGTGTCATTTCAATATTCTGTACAATTTTGAAGAAATATTATTAATAAGGAAAAAAAACAGTACAAAACAAAAATAAACCTTGAGGTTTAAAAAAACAATCGAGGAACTATAATGAAAAGCATAGTTAAATAACAAAAAGTTGTACGTTAAAACCATGATCTCAGATCCTTGGTTATTTAAAATTAACGAATACAAAATTTTGTAAAATTTCAAGAGAGCCGTATAACACAGACGATTTCACGTACCCGAATCTCCAGAATCAGAAGAAATTCAGCTTTGTCTGGCTTTGTGATCTGACAGCTGAAAGTACAGGACTAAAGAAGAGTGTCGATAAAAACTTAGCAAGGCACAAGTCTTAACAATTATATCTGCCTTTCTTCGGAAAGGCACCCTGGCTACGGTTGAATATGAAGTTGGCGTTGGCCTTGTTCTGGATTTGAACCAAAGTGCTTATCTTCGATCAAGAACTAGGCTCTGGTACTAGATCTGCCTTCCAAACTACAGCATCTGTACCGATGTTCACCAGGTGTACAATTTTTCTTTTCCACTTCCTTTTTTTGCTCAGAGATCCCAAGACTGTGGCAAAGAAGACACTAATCAGTGATCTACTTTTACGGTTTCATAAACAGAAATTGATTGACAAAAAAACCAATTTACTTATTCTCAGTGTAAAACAGCACAAGGCTAAAATAGTAAAGACAAACTCAAGACAGCAGAGTAAATCCAAGCAAAACAGTAAATAATGTGTACACCTGTCTACTTCTACTGCAAATTATCCGCTGGAAAAACACAAAACAGAATCATCTTACTCTAAAGGATCATTGTATCACTTTTTAAGAAACTTATATACGAGTCATAAGTTTATTTTTTTCACAAAACTTTCATGCAGAAAACTGCACCGGCCGAATCGGCTGTCCTCGATTCAAAACAAATCGCAGCCGACGAGGACTAGCCAATAGAAAAAAGCTATTATTACCAGAATAAAATTAGCTCGGTCAACAATAAATCTTATCTATTATAATTAAGCTCTTTTGCAGTGAAACACAAACAGCAAAGTTGTTTTCAGTCTGAAAAAATTTTATTTTCAAAGATGACTTAATGCACAAATAAAATGTAATTTGGAGATTATAAATTTACCGCTTATAAATTATAAATTTAAATAATTTGGAATTTTTTAATTTACCGCTTCATATTCTGCCACGACCTGCAACACTAGTCAGCACTCTCAGCAGCTAACGTCTACATATCGTCGCCTGGCACGAAGACTTGTATAGTTCACGGCGTTGGACGAAGACCCGTACTGTTCGCGATGGTTGGACGAAGATCCGTATAGTTCGCTAAGCTTGGATGAAGATCCGTATAGTTCGCTGAGCTTGGACGAAGCCCCGCACAGTTCGCTCAGCTTGGACGAAGAATCGTACAGTCTGAACGAAGATTCGTACAGCTCGCCACACTTGTACAAAAACTCACGCACAGTACGCCGGACTCAGGTACAAATTAATAACGGTAGTAAACGGATAAGTAACTGAGTAAGCAATAAATGAGACACATAGAGAATTACTAACATTTATTAATCTTAAGCTTGAGAAGTCAATACAAAAAATGGTAATTAAAAAGTAATAACAGAGAGAAACCGGTAAATCGTAGCACTGGAAATATTTTATGTTCTAAAACAAAATTATATTTAATTTTCTCCATTTGTAACTTTAATCTACTCTAATGCTTATAATCTACTAAAATGCTTAACACTACTTGCTTATCTTTACAACACTTACGATATCTTTGAAAAAATTAATACATATGCATTAACAATACATGTAATTTAACAAGAGAACTCTTTTTTCGAATTAATTATGTGTAGAACTATTTTACATCTAATCTTTGATAGAAATCCTTTTTTTAATAAAGAAATATTTGTTAATACTTTTGAAGTTTCTTGTCTCAATTTTCTTGTATACTTAGACAAATGAGACACTATAAATAGGAATCAATATTGTCCCGAGACAAGCACAAAACAAATCTGGTCTCGCACCGTCACTGCCCCTTTGTATTTAAAAGACGTAATAAATGTAAGTTAAGTTCAATAGTACAAATGTAAAAATTTCTCGATTCCCCTTACCATATTAATATAACCAAGTCGTGTGCCAATTAGTATGCATACTGATGGCCAGACGACTAGTGTAAACGGTCGAATAATGGCAAAATTGTGTGCTGCTTAGGGCAAATACTGACGGCCTTACAATTAGCTGAACACGCTTTAGCTATACGACTCCAAGTCGCAGTGGTTTGTTAAACCTTTTTATTTCAAATACATCCCCAGGCTATCAAGCAAAAGATCAGGCCTGAATATTTATTAACATTTAATTACGTTTTACAAACAAATAACTTCTTCGTCTATAAGTATCATGAACTTTACAGGGCTTCGACCAAGCTCAGCGAACTGTACGGGTCTTCGACCAAGCTCAGCGAACTGTATGGATTTTCGACCAAGCTCAGCGAACTGTGCGGGGCTTCGTCCAAGCATCGCGAATAGTATAGATCTTCGTCCGAAGGCTCGAACTGTACGGTACTTCGTGCAAGCCTGATCTGTACGAGTCTTCGTGCCAGGTGACGATGTGTGTATGTGTACTGTACAACATTTTATAACCTTTTCTAATTTTGTTCTGTTAATTGCTTGATAAGAATAAAAAAATTAAAAAGTCGAAGCAGAAGACGACCAGCAGCAGCAGCTGCAGTCGTTTCTTAATGTAATATATTTTGTGTCTAAGGAAATTAAGTTACTGCATGCTACTGCACAAGACTTTACTGTTTGATGTCTGTCTACCTGATATTCAGACATCAATTGCGTATGCGAGTCTGTTAGTATGCCAATATATACAACGGATAGTAATCATGACAAGAAGCTGTATATTAATAAAGATTAATGGACAAGAAGAGGGTGCGTGCTTTTTTTGCGTCCGCGTGTAATTGATTTATTGATGTTTATTTTCCTTAGTGAAAATTTTATAAAAGGTAACTGAAACCATGTTGACACAGGGGTGAGTGAGACCAACAAGGCTCCTTTTTCTAGTCAACAGAGGTACAACAAATGCTGTTGTTATTTTTATCACTTCTAGAACGCCGATTCTGGTGTATATAGATCTTGCCATTGAGAAGATTTTGCCCATAGATCAAGATTTTCAATATGAAATAAGAGAGAGGCTGATTTATAGTTGTTTAGCTGGGATGTACATTACAGGTTTTGTTTGATGGTTTTCTTTTTGATTCAGGTACTCCTGAAGAAATGAAAGACATGTCAGATGTATACTTGAATGTAACTTGCAGATAGAATGAGACCATCTTTCAGATGAGGCCTCACATCAATACGATGAATCTCGTTTCTGGTATATTCAAGCAATTGATATGAGTGTTTCATTTTCTTATAACTTATTTTACGCAGGGTTGTAGTACGAATATTGTACTAATATTTAATCAAATTCATCATTGAACAGCGTATCAAAGAAATAAAAATCTATCGACGAATTTTCTATAAATACAAAAATTTACAGTAAGTGTGCGAAACTTAGATATAAACAGCAGTAATTCAGTGCAAAAGTATATTGAACCAGTAAGTAAAAAATGTTTTAAAAAGTATCATTAACCACTATTGGCATGATACAATTAAACACTATTGGTATGATATAATTATTTTAAAAATAAAATACTATTATTAGGTCATCGAAGTCAACAGCCAAGAGCTTGTTGCTTCAACCCCAAAAAGATCTCGCCTACATTTTGAAAATATCAGAGCAATAATGTTGACAATACAGTACATAAAAGATACTAGTAGTATAATGTCGTTCGAACCGACTTACGCAATGCTTGCTCGTTTTCTAAGACATCGCAATGAAAAAATCAAGAAAAAGCGTAAGGTTGATGATTTTCATTTGTACAATGAGACGAAAATTACTGCGGAAATGTTTGAAAG